>PVJC01055274.1:0-10231 GCA_004026665.1 Murina feae
TTATAATATGCACAAGCCAGAGTTACACTGAGAAGACTCCTTTCCATAAAAGCAGAGCACAGCATTTTATAATGCATCACACTCCAGAATGCATTCATAGGCAATAAGCCTGGTTGTGCTTTATGATTAAAAATAGTACAGGGCTCGGTATGAATGACATTCCTGATGTACTTGAAGGAAATAAATGTTTAATGGCATGAAAGCCTGCAATTTAAGGGCACTTTCTTAAAAGGAGCTTATTCTTAGAGAATTTAAATGTAATGTTATGAAAAACAATATTTAAGCAGGTAAGGAGTTCCCATTTTTACCTTTAATTGGCAAGTTTAATGTCAGTTGTCTGTTTGCTTTTATCTCCCTACTTCTTTGGAGAGAGAAGAGAAGCCAGTATATCTCATATCTCACTGTAATCACCACTTGAAGGGAATGAGGAGTGTGTATGAGTCCTTCTCGAGTGTTGACATTTCAATCCCCACATGGAGGAGTCAGAGAAGGTAGCTTTCAAAGTTTACCTAAGAGCTATGGAAACAAACAGTTTCAGCTAAAAAAAATAGATCATTCAACTGAACAATGTATACACTATCCTGAAAGTATACATGTATCATCTATCTATCTATCTATCTATCTATCTATCTATCTATCTTTATATGGCTAAAAAATAGATAAACTAATTCCTGAGTTATTTTTCCTATTTAATTTGAAACAGGGACCTTAATAGAAATAGAATAATGTATTTATTAAAATAGTGAAAATATTAACCAAGAGGTAGAATGAGCTCCTTGAAATTTACTTACATTTCTATTGTCTCTGAATATGCAGAATTTATTAATAATTGATATAAAAAGAAATACCAGCAAGTCTAAACAGAGACCTGGGTAAATAAGAAGGAGGTTGTTAGATTCTGTGCTCACTCAGCACAGAATGTGGTTTCCTACTATTTGTGGTCATTAAAAATAGAGCTAGACTGCCCGACCGGTGTGGGTCAGTGGTTGAGCGTCCCCTATGAACCAGGAGGCCATGGTTCAATTCCCGGTCAGGGCACATGCTTGGGTTGTAGGCTTGATCCCCAGTGTGGGGTGTGCAGGAGGAGGCCAATCAATGATTCTCTCTCATCATTGCGCTCTCTCTCTCTCTCCCTCCCTCCCTCCCTCCCTCTCCCTTCCTCTCTGAAATCAATAAAAATATATAGCTAGAATAATGCACAAGTAATTCCCAAAACTCCCATAGCCAGTGACTTACCTACCTTTTCATAAACTTTCACGGAGGGGAAACCAAGGCACCAGCTTCTTCGTTAACTCTTCCCTCCTTCTTCCTCGCCATTCTTTGATTGAAAGACGAAGTTCAGTGGGCTGGTTTATAGGAAAATGGTGCATAGTAACAGTACAGAAAAGTCAGTCTCTGGATAACCGAAAGCCAGCTTGATGTTTTTCAGAGTTTTTGTACAACATGTTATGAGGAAGAGGCTGCCAGTTGAAGGCTTTTCTTACTTAGCAAGTTGATTAAAACATTTAGAGCTTGAAACAACATATAAGCAGTGATGTGTGAGCTTCCACTGGTGGTGGAGTCATTATAAATCATCACTTATTCATGTGATCCATGAGCCATCCCTGAGACTCCACAGGGACAACACATCTCATTGCATCCATGACGACGGTGGGTCCTGGCGACCACCTTTGGATATAGTATGTGGCAGTTTCAACCGTCTTTTGATCTCAATGACTGTACCTGCAGGCCACTCAGTTTCCCAGAGCAGATGCTTAAACATCATATGAGGTTCAAGTGTAAGCCTTCACACAAGGCACATCATGCACGTTCAAGCACACGGGTATCTGCACGCTGTCACCCAGGTGCACTGGGTCTCAGGAAGTCCTGAACACAAGGGTAGCTGTGTTCAAAGAAGTATACAAATAGTTCCTTTCTCAGAAACAGTACAGTCTTGAGCTTGTCAGTGGAGAGTAATGGTGCTGATTAAATCCTTTTGCTCGTTGCGCAACGCTAGCAAGCGAAGGTTTATGTTTTTTCCTTGGATGATATTTCTAGATGAAGGGATGTGCTTGATAATTTCCTTTAATATATTCGCAAAGCTGAATTCAGTCCCTAGAGTCACTGTAACTGCTTCAGAACACCATGTGAGAGTAAAAAATAAAAAAAATGAATAAAAAGGCCGTAGAAAGGAAAATTCAAAGCACGCCTTTTGTTAGAAACGATTTTTTTTTGCAAGCACAGTACTTCAATCTCAATAGCGTTCCAAAGCCTCCAAAACTTATAATGGTGGACACACACACACACACACACACACACACACATTTTTCTTTCTAAAGAACAGTCCAAGAGATAATGAAACCATAATTTCCAAATACTGCCACCGATATAAAATGGCCACATGCGTGGTTTGAAACACTCAATGTGAGTACTTTCTGGGAAATAATCATATATTAAACTCAAGGAGTGAAGAAAGAGGATTTTAGAAAAGCGAAGAAAAAGTACTTAATACTGCAGGGAACACTCTATTCAAATCAGTGTTTCATTATTCCAACGTGAATAAACTTAATTCCCTCCTACATCTTAAGACAGCCTTGAAATGGCAGAAACTTAAAGGCAAAGTTTAGAAGTCGGTGAATTCAGCAAAGCCAATCTATTCCTTTATATAAATAATCACATCGGTATCAAAGGCTGGTCCTAGCACACAGGTGTGCAATTTACAGCATTCGTCATACAGTCAGATGCTTATGGAAGAACTGGATCTATTGGTTCACAAGTGTTTGCGCTTGAGCACATTTGTTTTACAGCGCTTACGGGCTTCCATTGGGTGGACAGAGGAGATGTGATGAGATGAAGTTTGCTTTTAGTTTCTGGCTCTTGGAGTTAACCGGAGGTTCAGTGATAGATATGGTTGAGTCAAAGTTTATTTTGTGCTTCACAGACCCTTTCAGGGTTTTTCTAAGCTCGAGAGAAGCCTTTCAAATGTTGCTTGGAAACCAGTGAGACAGTCCTCCACTCGTTCTGTTCATGGGACAGCCAAGGAGCCGAGGGGTTAAGTGACTGACGTAACAAGGCGATAAACTTCTGAGATCCAGCGTCACAATCCTGCTACTTCGCTACTAAAATCATATTTTAACCTTTATCCCAGTAGCATTTCACTATGTTTATTTCCCCCTTTTTCTCCAAAGGATATTTATGTGTTTACGGTTGGGATTTAATCCTTTATGCGACAGGCTTTGATGTAAGATAAAATAAGAAAAACTGAACTTTGAAAATTAACATCTTCAAGAAACTGAAGGCTTTTAATCTCTTCTTTGTAATTTTAAACATTAAAATATTTATGGAACTGGGGGCCTTTATTTAATCTCTTCTTTAATATCTATCTAGAATCACTTCAGAGTGTGACATTTCAAACTTACTACTACATAATTAGTTTAATAAATTTAGACTTGTTCAAAATTTTAAAATCTTAGGGGATGTACTAGAAGCCACACTCAGAAGAAAATCAATAAACTTATACAAAGTATTTTTAAAAATCCAGAGGTATCTTGTTTTCCACACACACATCTATTAAATGCCAAATGACAAACTAAAAAAAATTAAGTGATAAATAATAAACAAGGAATATTTTGCAACACATATGACAAAAGATTTATTTCCTTGATTCACAAAGAACTTAAAGCAATAAGAAAAACAAATTGCGCGTGTGTGTGCACACACATGCACACACTCTAGAGGCCCAGTGCATGAAATTCATGCAAGAGTAGGCCTTCTTTCCCCAGGCTGCCAGCAGCAGCTTCCCTCTGGCACCCGGGACCCAGGCTTCTTAGCATATTATGCTTTTTAATATATATATGTACACACACACACATATATATGAAAATAAATACTAGCGGCAAGACTGTGTTGAGACGATGTGCTTACACAGATTCTCTCATTTGAATGGGTGAACATTATAGATAAAGCAGCAATTTGCAATCACTTGGTAGTAAAGTGCCCCTCACCTCTACTACATAATGAGGAACATAAAAGGCCCCATCAATCTGCCTGTAAACCTGGAGTGGGGATGCTGCAGCAGACTCAGTGGAGGAACAACTACTAGGAGGTTTGGAAAAGCTGGATTCATGATATATAAAGATTTCACACAGAAATGTCCTTACAAATACGTGCAAAGGAATGCAGTGGCTTTTCCTAGGAACTCTAAAAGGATTAAGTCATTTAAAAAGGGAAAGTGGATGCCCTGACAGGTTTAGCTCAGTGGATAGAGCGTCAACCTGCAGAGTGAAGGGTCCTGGGTTCAATTCCGGTCAAGGGCATGTACCTTGGTTGTGGTCACATCCACATTGGGGGGTGTGTAGAAAGCAGCTGATCGATGTTTCTCTCTCATCAATGTTTCTAACTCTCTATCCCTCTCCCTTCCTCTCTGTAAAAAAATTAATAAAATATATAAAAAGGGAAATTGGAATTGAGATGTCTTAAGGTCACATGCGTGAAGAAAAATAATTTTAGTGATTCTAAAATTGAAGGCTTTGAGGTCTCATATCTAAAGTCAATATAGTTAAAATCATGAATGCAAATTACTAAATATATGTATTTGAAATTTATTTAAATCAGTTATATGTAATCTTACTAATATTAATGAAAAATCAAATAAATTTAGATAAAAGTGAAATCATTATTCTATTTGTATTTCTAAATAGTAGTCAAACTTAGAGGAAAAACTGATGCTATTTTGAATTGGCATTTGTCCAGGATAGATGAACATATCTAGGAGATAAAAGTTAACCAACATATTTACTATTCATATGGCAATAACTTTTGTGATAAAATCTTTTTCTTTAGAATATTAGTAAAGTAAAAAACTACAACTCTTTCTGTACACAAAGTAGGAATGGCTCCATTCCATGGAAGTGATCAGTTCTACTGAAAAAAAACTCCAAGGGATCAAAATCTATATTAAAATTTGCAACATTAAAAACGGGCCCATCTCTCTAGAAGTTACTAAACATGAACATAGAATAACCCAGAGTTGGCTAATGGAAATCTGACTACAGTCCTGGGTGGCATCCTGGTTTAGATTTTGTGATTCATTTGGGTTATTTTCCTCGTTTGCTTCTGAGGGAATTAAAAAGGCATTTAAACTTAGCCATCAACAGACGCTAAAAGGACATGGGGACAGCATTGGTAAAGATGATAAATGAAAATATGCTGATGATTTTTTTTTTGGCACCAAGAATAAGGTACAAACATTTGAAAAGGGGGAAAAAAGGCAAAGCTAAACAATATTCCAGACATTTCCCTCAAAACTGAAATTGCAAAAAATAAAACAGAAATTTAACTGGGCACACAGTCTTAAGTCTTTCTACACAAGTTCTGCTAGCAGTGCTGTTCAAAGGTTGTGGCTCATTGAGGCCTGTGCAGGTCCCAACCTGTCCATGGTTTGGGGTTGCTATCTGCCTCATGAAGCAAAGTAGAGGGTTTGTCATCTGGGAAGATAAAGTGGTCTTCATGGATAAAACCTCCTACACAGTAAAAAAAAATTTTAAAAACGTTGCAGCTCAAGGATTGGCATGGCTTTCTGAACCTCATTCAATAATAATACAATTACTAAAATAAGCTAATTTCAGCCTTGGGACATAGTATTTGTGCAAATTCATTTCTCTCCTCCTAAAACTTATTTGAGAAAACAAATATTGCTATACCTCTTCCCTTCTCATAAACCTCTCAGCCTATGTAGTTCCTGTGTTTATGAGCAAAACCCATCTGCACAGTTACTGTAAGGGCTCCTGTTTCCGCAGTTTACTAAGAAGGAGTTTCAAAGGTACAGGATCCCCCAAACCAGTTCATCTTGGGGGAGGGACACAAAGAATGAGGAGGTGGTACACCGCTGGAAATTGGTTCAGTTCCTCTCGCCACCTGTTCCCTGCAGGTGCGCTGCCGTTCTTCAGATAGTGAAGATCAATTTTCGTGGAATAAATATTAATCAATTGGGTGTATGTTTATAGTTCAATTTATTAAAGGAGGTTTCTTTTTTGTCTCTCGGTGGTTGGTTTATCCATGTTAATATATGGTGGGCCGTGAAGCATGTATTTAAAAATTGGATAGTGTTTACAGCAGAAGTTGGACAGAGAAAATGGGACAGTCTATAAATTCAGCTGGTGGAAGCTGATGACAAGGAGGTATAAAAAGCAGCTGCAGCTTTAATAAACTATCTGCCTATCAACCACGATGATGACTTCTTACTCCTGCTAGAAGGTAATAACCTTGCCGATGTAGAGACGCCAGATGAACTTGCAATGTATAAATTACAAAAGCAACAGCAGTCCAGATTATTACAGGCACCTGCTTTCAAGCTCAATGGTCACCCCAAAATATGCAGCTAAAATCGCTTGATTTTATTCTAAGTAACTCACCTCAACACCTAGAAAAAGTCTCCTCTAGGAAATCCTTTACAAAGCCAGAGGCAGGAGGAAAACATTAGCATATTCATGATTAACATTACAGATTCAGCTGATGTAAAGACATCCTTCATTCCTCAATTTTCTTAAGCATCACTTAAGACATTAAAATCTAGGCTCAGCTATTGTTTGCCCTAGTATTGGTTAAATGTGCCCTTAGTATGGAAAAAGGAGACACCCTCCAAAGGACTAGCTAAAGAATGAGATATCAACATGAGGACAGGCTGAAGGGAAATGTACAGAGAATACTAGTGCCCCTTAGGGTGCAAAAGACTTTAAATCGGTGGTATGATTGTGAATGTCTGACAAGGGGCTTTGGTGGCAGGGAGGGGGTCTCTGATTGGTAACACCTATCAATTGCTGTGGTGTAAATATCTCCACTGTGGCCAATTTTAACAACCACAGGGGCACAGAGAGACAATGACCCTTACTTTGCCACAAGAAAGTGAGGGTTCAGTTCTGATTTGCTCCTTATTTTACTCATTACTTCGGACAAGTTGCGTACATTCGCTGAGCTTCAGTTTTGTCATCTGTAAAACGGTGCTAATGGCATGACTAACTTCATAAGGTTGTGTGATGATTAAATGAGATGAAGCTTATAAAACACTTAGAAGAATGTGTGACAGAGAGTCATTTCTTAATAGTATTTCTTGCCCATACATGTAAGGCTCCATTTATGATCCTGAGAATTATAGCTATTACATTTTTATGTTTTAACTGGAAGTGTGCCTGTTTCATTTCTCTTCATCACAGATTACTTTTACAAATAAATTCTCACTGACTTAAAGGGGACATACACATCAATTGTAGTTTGGCGGAAACTTATACAGCATAATGTCCGAATTCTGAATTGCCATCCTGCATTTGAAAGCAAACTAAGACACTCTATACTTTTAAAAACTATGATGACTTGTGACAACCCTATGATAAACTTCATTGTTTTTCCTTTTACCCTGATTGTCTTTTAAAAAAAATTCACCATAATACTTCTCTTATAAACTACAACTTTGCATATCGGTCCTTTCAAGTTTGCATTTATTTTGTAGCCTCCCTAATTATATGTAATTATTACTTAACTAGGGGCCTGGTGCACAAAAATTTGTGCACTCAGGGGGTCCCTCAGCCCAGCCTGTGCCTTCTTACAGTCTGGGACCCCTCAGGGGATGTCCACCTGCTGGCGTGCCTGGCCAGCCTGGGTGAGGGGCTGATGGCTGTTTGAAGGCTGGCTAAGCCCCCCAGTAGGAACCCTCACCCCATTTTCAGGCTGCACACAGTCCCTTCAGGGTTTGGGTCCCTACTGGGGTGCCTGGCCAGCCTGGGTAAGGGGCTGAGGGCTGTTTGCAGGCTGGCCACAGCTCCCATTGACCCAGGGTCTTAGAAAGGCTGGCTGGAAGCAGGTTTCTGGGGTTCATTTATCTTCTATAATTGAAAATTTGTTGCCTTGAGCAGAGGCCACAGCCTGCCTAGGCAGGCAATGAAGCCTCCTGTTTGCTCTAGCTCTGTGGCTGCTGGCCACCATCTTGGCTGGGTTAATTTGCATATCATCACTCTGATTGGCTGGTGGGCATGGCTTAGGTGTAACAGAGTGAGGGTTAATTTGCATATTACTCTTTTATTAGATTAGATGTGTCAACAGCCTTCACACACAATGTTTTAATTTTTACAAACACTGCATTTTGCTATGAACACTGAGGTTCACAGAAGTGACATGCCCCACATCAGGCAAGTGAGAGGGGCATATCTAGACTCTAACTCAGGTCAGCTGAATACCAAGCTAGTGCCGAAGTCGGGAGGCAGGATGGATAGGACTGATGGGAGCTGAGAGGACGCCATGGGAACCTTAAGTGAAAAAGAATGAGTGGGGAACACGAGATTTCGGCATGTAGCCCCCGTGGCGGATCAGCTGAACTCAACTATTTCAAGGAAAACTACAACTGGAAGAGTAAGGCTCTGGACCGGTGAATGTGAGTGCTCACAAGCAGTGGAGAGATGGCTTTCCTTTGTGAACGAAAACTTTCCGAACAGACGGGAACAAATAAGAAAGTCCTGGCCTTATTAAAATGGTCTCTGGAGAAAAGTAGTTTTCCAAACATTTCTTTCCCTCTGGGGATCAATGCAGAGGCCGGTTGTATATAGAGGGAAACCCTGCTGAGTCTTCCGGTGGGGACCTGCTGCAGGAAACACATGCTGGGTGGGGCGCGAAATACTGAACTCTTACCATTGTAGGTTTTCTTGATGCAAATGAGTTCAACTGATTCTTCCTTGCACTAAAAATCAAAATTTCCTCTGGGAACTATGCTTCCTGAGCTAATGTTTTCCCACAAACGCCCTGTCATCTCCAATTCAGTCCTAACAATTCATAAGGTTTGACAGGAAAATCGCTCGGTGTGTCCAAATAATGGGCCAGTTGTAATTTCCAAGACCTAATCAGTTCGATTTTTCCCATTTAGAGAAACTTTATTGTACCCTTCCCTCCCCATGGGGGATGTTGATAATAAAAACCCCTTTAGCCTGTGTGAGACAGTATTTAATGTGTACTTGCAAAGCTTCCTAAAGAAAATTCTTACATATTTTTCCATGTGCTTCTCAGGAGAGTAATCTAAGTATGCATGCAGAGTTTTAGTAAAAATAAACACATAGTTCTTTAAGTTTCTCCTTAGATGTATTTGTAAATATCCAACAGCTACATTCAGTGGTGCTGAGAAAATGATGTGTGCATTTCATTAGACTAATGTGCCTTAAAATTCCATGGAATCTCAAAGGTAAGTGACTATAAAGAGGGAAAATGAGAACCAAATAATACCGCCCCCCCTTTTATAGTCAATGCTGGGATGTATTAATAAACATATTTTTAATATGTAGCATTAACAAGGTTTTATATGGTCTCTTGTTCTGTATTTTAGGAGACGTATCAGGTTAACTTTACCATTCTGTTAATGACACTGACACACAGTGATAGATTTTACTGCCTGTACCAATTCAGTTTTTGAAACAGTATGCCTCTAGATAGAAAAGAAGCTCAGTGTAATAACAATGTTGAAAGCAAAAATAAGCAATCCCATTAGATAACTGCAAAAAAAATCAGATAATTCTTAGAAACCATAAAACTGAACAACTTCCCCTTATTGTAAGTGTAACAAATAATGATCTATAAAATCTTGCATAAGGTAAGTGATAGTAAAGTACTGGCAGGTAAGGAATCTCTAGCATGAGATCTTACCTCTCTTTATTTTAGTCCATTTTCCTTGAATATAGTGACAATCATAACATTTATCTGATTAAAAAAATTTAATGAGATAATGCGTATAAAGCATTCAGAACCGTGCCAGGCACAGAGTGCATGCTCAGTAAGTGTCACCATCATTATTAAGCTCTCTTAATACGTACTTGCCTAAAGGGGCATTTTCTAAGACACATTGTAGCTATTTGTGGAAATTTAGTACAAATATTGATCTGCAAAATGCTAACGTGTACTTTCCTCACTTGCTTATGAAGCATTTATTAATTTTATTCGTGGCTGATGTTTTGAAATCCACAAGGTCTCTTATTCATTATACTACTGAATAGATGTAGATGTGACCATAGTAGATGTGGAAGAATTAATCCATAATAACGAATCACTATATATGTTATAGTAGCCCCTCTCATATTATGAGGTCGTAATCTATCCCACTGTATATCTGGGCATTGTCTCATAGATGCTGACATTCCATCTCGTCACCAATTATGCAGATGTTTATGATGGACTTACTGTAACCCTCTATGTGGTTAGAAAGAACCAGACAGCCGAGAGA
>PVJC01055275.1:0-10246 GCA_004026665.1 Murina feae
TCCATGCAGCACGACAGCAACATCCACCATACACGCTACATTCCATGCAGCACGACAGCAACATCCACCATACAACTACACCTGGGAAACCAGCCTTCATAGAATGAAGCTAATTGGCTGGGCAACGACTTCCTGCCTGGACACCTCTCGCCTGTGGAAATGACGACGGCCACCGACAGCACAGTCCTGTGTCCAGCATCCAGCACCCAGCCCACGACCAGCAGGTGAGTGAAAGCAGGAGAATGTGGCCCGCGAGCAGAGAAAGTCGCCAACAGAAGCAGAGGCAGTGAGGACGGAAAGAGCAGGCAGGAGCTTTAAGACGTTATAGTACTGCCAGTGTGCCCAGCGGTTGGAGCGCTGCCCTGCACACTGAAGGGTCTCGGGTTCGATTCTCAGTCAAGAGCACATACCTGGGTTGCAGGTTTGATCCCAGCCCCGGTGCATGTGGGAAGCAACCATTCGACATGTCTCTCTTTCAGTGATATTTTTCTCTCTCTCTTGCTCCTCCTCCCACTTCTCTCTAAGGATCAATGGAAAAAATATACTTGGGTGAGGATTTTTTAAAAAAGACATTATGAATTTATTCAAGGACTTAAAGGAAAACATGAACAAAAAAAGAGAAATATAAACTATAAAAGGACCATTTCTAGCCCTGGCTGGTTTGGCTCAGTGGATAGAGCATCGACCTATGGACTGAAGGGTCCCAGGTTCAATTCTGGTCAAGGGCACATGCCTGGGTTGTGGGTTCGATCCCTGGTGTGGGCGTGCAGAAGGCAGCCAATCAATGATTCTCTCTCCTCATTGATGTTTCTCTCTTTCTCTCCCTTCCTCTCTGAAATCAATAAAAATATGTAAAATTTTTAACACGTTAAGAAAAAAGACCAATTTCTAGAGAATAAAAATATGGTACCTGAAATGGAAAACACAATGGATGGGCTTAGCAACCTATTAAACACCACAGAAGAACAAACAAGGGAACAGGAAGACGTTGCTACAGATCCATGGGAACGGAAACAAACAGGCAGGGGGCCTGGGGGACGGCACAAGATTCTACAAGAACCATAACTGCAGTTCCACACGACTGAAGGGGGCAGGGAGGGAGGGGGGCGGGGACGAAAACATGGCAGCACATTTTCCAAACTTTTGGTGGAAACCAATCCTACAGATGCAGGAACTTCAACAGGCCGCTCTCCACTGATGCCAGGACGAACCCAGGAGCCGCGGGGCAGCAGGCCCTCAGGGACGCTGACTCACTTTTAGGACAGCCCTCGGCCTCCAGTGCAGGATCCACTGCACAACAAGCGGGCTGGAGGCTGTCAGCACAGCTGGAGCCGTCATAGAAGACACGGCTGCCTGGATGGGCTCACAGTGCTGGAGACAAAGCGAGGAGGTCCGACGGACGGTCATGCTCTGGAGACAAAACTGCCGGGTTCTGTGAACTCACAGGCTGACGAGGAAGGAACTGAGGGCCAATCCTGGACTCACAGCCTGGACGAGGGAGTGGTGGTGGTGGTGGTGGTGGTGGTGGTGGTGGTGCGTTGTAGGGGAAACTAAGGTAAAGCCGGTTAACAGGGATCTGAGATGGAGTCCCAGGCGCAGGTCAGAACTGGGCGTTAGGGACTAGAGGGTCGGTGGCAGGTCAATGGCACTTAAAGCCATAAGCAAGAAAGGGGTCCAGGATCCAGCCCTGGGCGCTCCCACCCTTGGCGGTCATGCAGCAAAGGGGCCCGAGGAGGAGCAGTTAAAGAGCTCAGAGCAAGTGAATGCACTGAGGTCAGACAGGGTAGGGACTCCCAGCGACCTCAGATCTAACAAAGAGAGAGGGCCACGTGGGGCGGCCTCGGCACCTGGCGGGGGGGGGGGGGGGGGCTCCTGAAAACAGAGGAGCTGCAAGGTCGGAAAGGAGGGAGTGGAGCAAGGCAGGATTATGGTATTACCACGTCTCCAAGTGCTACCATGTCCCTTCACCGTCCATGCATAGCTTAATGTGTCCACTCGCTTCCACCAGGTACTCAAAGCCGGGCTTGCCAAGAACCCCGCCGCCCGCCCGGAGGTGGGTTTGGTAAGTGGCTTCATCACAGCCACACCTGCTGGGGGGCAGGTTACCACCTCTGCCCACGGCTTCCTTCCAGAGCAGCAGCCCCCGCTGCCCATTCAGCCCACAGACGCGAGGACAGAGGTTGTCTGGAGCCAGTGAGCCCCCCATGCCCACTTTCCGGCGGGAAATGAACGCCGATCCCTGTGAAGTGTCACAGAAAACCCCAACGGGGCCATTTGTTTAGACGCGTCTATTTTAGCCATTGGTCTGCGAATGGTTCCTTTGAGCTGTAATTCATGTAAGTCTTGTTATTTGAAAATTACAAGCCACAATGCTATTGATGCATATGTATCCTCATAACAGAATTAACCAAACAACAGAGTAATTTGATAATAGCATTGAACTAGCAGGGACTTAGTCATGAGGATGCAACAGTGGTGGCACTGGAAAAGCAGAACCGTTTCATAACCAAGGCCGGGGGGGGGGGGGGGCAGCGAGGGGGGCGCACCCCAGGCGGGGGGACGATGCTCTGTAGAGTGCGCGAAGCCCAGTGGCAGAACACTTTCTGGAGTGGCCAGTCAACTTCAGAGATCCTTAGCCACGCCAGTGAATAGGACACCAGGAAGCGGCCACTAAATACGGACGAAATAGGAGTGCAGGCATCGCACACGATGCCAGGACGAAGCCAGGCCGCCCGCACTCAGGGCAGACGATGGCCCACGGGAAGTCGTGTGGAGGCCAGCGATTTCCAGCCTTTTCACCTCATGGCACCTGAATTGATCACCAAGATTCTGCGCCACACCGAAAGCATACTTTTTGCCGATCTGATAAAAAATTAGGTACAATTTTTATTCATGTACAATGGACAGCTATTGTACTGGCTGTTGCCAAATTTTTTAGTTTGACAATCTAAGGGAAACGGGGTCAGTGCACCGCAGCCAGTTTTGCTCAGTGGTTATCGAGTGTCAGTCCATGGACTGAAGGGTCATGGGTTCAGTTCTGGTCAAGGGCACATACCTTGGTTGCAGGCTCGACTGCTGGCCATGGCTGGGCGCATGAGGGGCGCAACCAATTGATGTGTCTCTCTCACACTGGTGTTTCTCTCTCCGTCTCTTCCCCGCCCTTCCACCCTCTCTAAAATCCAACGGGAAAAACATCCTCTGGTGAGGATTAACAAAAAGAAGAAAACAAGAAAGGAAGGAAAGGAGGAAGGTTGGTTAGTGTCCCTGACTACCAGTAAATAGTCAGGTTCTGCATGTTTTAAGGATTCTTGCAGCACCCCCTCACCCGCTGGCGGCACCCCTCACCCACTGGCATCGGTGCGACCGCAGGGCAACTAGACCCTCTGTGCCGAGGCTGCCCCACGGGCTGCGGCGGCCCCGGGAGCACAGGGAAGCGCCCGCTGTCCAGCACAGCCCGCAAACCCTGCTTCGTGCTCGGTAACATGCGAGTCAGTGCCGGCCTTTCAGAAGTGGGAGGCTGCACATTTTAAAAAAAGGCTTTCTGGTTCCTCCAGGAAGAAGGAAAGAGAGAGAGGGAAGGGGACCTGGCCAGCCCAGCCGCCCCTCCCCTGCCGCTGCGTGTGCCCCTCTGGGCAGCCCCGGGTGCCGAGGTCCCCTCAGGCTGTGACCGGAGAGATGATGCCCAGGGCTGCCAGGTGACAAGCTCTCCACCCTGAACTGACACCGTTAGCTGCTGTTTCTTGCTGGTTAACGATTTGCCAGGAGAGAGCGAGGTCCCCACTCCGGAAGCTTCCCTCCGCGACTCGGAGCGCTCTTTCTCCTGTGACCCCACGAAGCTCTTCTCGGAGGGGATGTGGACGGTTTAATCCAGGCTTTCATTAAAGGTCAGAAAATACACCCTCGGTCACTGTGGCCCAGTTGGAGCATGTGTTTAGGGCATCAGAGGAAACCACATTCCAACAGAGAAAAGGACACCCACGGAGAAGAGAGAGAGAAAGGACTGGACAGTAACTTTAACCAACGTCTCCACATGCACCCGGCGACCGCGACCGCGACGGCTCCGCCCGATGCGCTTCACGCTCAGCGCCGGCTTTACGCGGTCCGGCCCCAGGACCACCTCTTCCACGTCTTAAACTACTTCTGGGTGAAACAAATGTTCCCGACTTTTTAACCCACTGTGCGCCATGAGCGTCTGCAGACCTTCCCCACATGCCATGCGCTTCTATTAAAAAAAAAAAAAAGTTTTCCCTAAGTGGCAGCCCTGACCAATTTTAAAATCATTTTACGTGAGAATTTTCAGCTGAAAATATTCAAGAGCGCCCAAACTGTAATATATTTGTTTTTATAATATTCACTGCAAATTGATTTTTTAAAATTAAATTCAAAATATCGTGGCATGTGGGGACGGTTTCCGTTTTGGGCGCACGGCGGTTAACTGGTTAAAACTAAGCCAAATCAACAAGGGAAGCATAGTGGCCAACTAGAATCGCTGTGGCAGTGACCTCTCCCATGTCTGACATTATCCACCCAAAACCATAATCTCCTGTAAGCACAGTCATAAGCCCAGAGCAATCGCACTGAATTACAGCAACAGCGACATGAATAAAGATCTTGAAGGAGAAAATGAGTCACAAGAAGACAAGTGCCCGGTGCTCACCGTGACACAGTCCCACCCCTTTGCTCCGGGGCCCCCATGCGGGGAGCAGATGGTGGCTGACTAAGGCCAGAGTCAACGAAACTGGTCGTTTTCTCTCCTATCAGCGGCTTGTGAGTCGCTGTGGACACCCCAGCATCCTGGGGACCCTCCTAAAAACCTGGACCCTGCTCTAACCCGTCTGGCTCAGTGGATAGAGCGTGGGCCTGCAGACTCGAGGGTCCCGGGTTCCGGGTCCGGGCATGTTCCTTGGCTGCAGGCACATCCCTGGTGGGGAGTGTGCAGGAGGCAGCTGATCAGCGTTTCTCTCATCGATATTTCTAGCTCTCTACCCCTCACCCTTCCTCTCTGTAAAAAATCAATAATATGTGTGTGTGTGTGTGTGTGTGTGTATTTAAAAAATAAAATAAAATAAAAACCTGGACCCGAGTTCCAAACCATCACACCCTAACTCCGCTCCTGGAGAAAGTCCGTCTCCAGCTTTCAGCGAGGGGACACCCCAAGAAAGGAGGAAAGTCAGGGTCCAGAGCCATTGTTTGGATGAGAGGCTGCGCTGGGTTCATGGTAACTTTGTACCCGTTTGTTACCAGCTGATCATCTGCCGGCAACTTTGTTTCCCAGCCACTAGCCTAGGCCCCACTCACTTCCCTCGGACACGCAGGAGCTGAACTCTGCAGAGCTCAGCCTGGGGGGAGGAGCAACAGCCCAGCGGCCCTTCCTCTGGGTGCTCGGTGCTCGGTGCTCGCAGCACCAAGCACATCACCGCGCGCGGCTCTGCCGCTGGGAACTGCTACCGTCTCCACCTCCACCAGAACTCGGCGAGTGAACACCCAGGACTAACCCACAGCCTCCCCGTGGCGGCCAGGAGCTGGAGCCTGAAAGGGTTCTGATTTTTCGTTGCCTTGCGCACGTGGCTGCGAAGAAGGAACCAGGGGAACGCGCCCCGGGGGGGCTCCCAGGTGCCTGGGGGCGCGCAGCGGGGGCCCACCTACCCGGTCCTTCATCCTCCAGCTCTGGGCCAGGGACTTGGAGCCCTCGATCTTCTCGCAGTGCCGCTTCTTCATGAAGGCCAAGGGCAGGTTCCAGTCCGCCAGGTCGGCCTCGTCCTCCTCCCCGAGCCCCAGCAGAGGCGACTGCAGCAGCTCGGCCTCCATCAGGGCGGGCGGGGGCGGGGGGGTCCGGGGCAGCAGGCGCTCGAGCACCTCCAGCCTTACCGGCGCCGTGTGCACCGCGGCCGGCGAGGCCGCAGAGAACCGGGGGGCGGAGGAGGCAATTGGGGGGGGAGCGGGGTGCGCGGGGACCCTCGCTCGGGCCCCGAGAAGGCGGGGGCCCTTCGGTCTAACTCGGGGCGGGGAGCGCCGGAGGGGGACGGGGCAGCCCGGCGGGCGCCGCACGGACGCACAACGCCCCCCGGGTCCCGGGTCGCGCGCGAGCCGCTTCCGAGGCCGCCAGCCGAGCTGTCACGGCGGGCGACACCCGAGGCCTCACGATGACCCCGCTCCGGCCGCCGGGTCCCGACTGGCCGCAGGTGTCCTGCCCGAGGGCAGGGGCCCGGGGCGCGGGGGCTCCGCGGGCCGCGCTCAGCCCTGCGGGTTCCGCACTCGCCGCGGCTGCTGCAGCCGTAGCCGGGACCGGGCCATCGTGCCTGCCGGCGGCCGGGGCTGCTCGCGCCGGGCCCGCGCGACCTGGCCGGGCCTGACCTCCGCGCCCGCGCCCCGCTCCTGCCCGAGAGCGAGTCCCGGGAAACGGGCCCGGCGGGGCCGCGCACAGCACGGGTGTCGTGGGCTTGCGGGGCTGGCAGGGCGTCGTCCTCGGGGCCGAAGCTCTAGGGAAACTCCTCTCCTCAGCGCGTCAAGGAGGACGCCATCTTGGCGCGGCCCACCATGCACAGCGCTCTACGGCGCGGCCCACGGGCCAAACGACTTCTGAGCGTTCCGGCCCCGCCGCCGAGCCCCGCCCCCGTCCCGTCGCCATGGTTACCGCCGCTCTGCTTTCCAGGGTTTCTCGGGCGCTGCTCTGGGCTGCTTGAGATCAAAGTCAATCCTACAAACGAAACGATGTTAATTAATCTTGAAAAAAAATCTTTCTGCGATTAGACATGGACCTTCGTGCTTCTGAGATGAAAGGGATTTTCTTGTTTCCTTCCAGATTTTGAAAACAGACAGAACAGGGGATGAGATGCCAAGAGAAGACAGGGGTCTTTTTCATTTATTTTTATTTTTTTTTTCTGCGCCTGTCGTCTCTCTCGCAGCGTCAATCAGGTTTTCTTTCTTTTCTTTTCTTTTTTGGTGGAAAAACAATTCCAACGACTAGGATTTCTTGTTTAATCCATCTTCCTTGCGGCAGGTGCCTGTGCGGGAGGGAGGGCCTCTGCGCTGCTCTGTGTCCCTGCTTGGACTCAGGGACACTGCTCATGGTCAGTGTGTGCAGGACCTGGTCAGGAGGGGTCAGAGCCCAGCCGGCGCGCCTCCCTGTGAATGTGGTGTCGCTGAGACTCAGGGGACCCTGACAGCGCGTCTGGACGCCCGGACGCGGTGGGTCTTCCGTGGTGACGTTGGGTTTGGTGTCCGGCTCACCTGGACCTGAGTCTTGGCTTCTCGCTTTCCATCTCTGTGGCCGTGTCAGACCCTTCATCCGCCGGGTCTCAGCGCCCTGGTCTGTAAACTGGGAGAGCAGTCCCCACTGTGCAGAGTAAACTGAACCCTCCACGTGCTGGGGTAGAGTGGGTGCCTGGGGTAGAGTGGGCGCCTGGGGTAGAGTGGGCGCCCAGGGCGGCGCCAGCACCGGCTGTCACACACGGTGTGTTATTAACCTGGAGCCTCAGCGGGCTGAGCAGACCCTGCTCTCAGCGTGGTTCCGGGGCGCTGACCGCTGTGGCCGCCTCAGGCTCCCCACCGCGTCGTGTTCCTTCAGCGCCGAGGGAAGGTGCCAGCCCCGTCGCTCTCGCCTAGCAGGCAGCACGCGTGTGATGGAAGTTCTTGGATTAAAGGGTCACCATTCCAGGCGGTTACCACATGTCTGTGGGCCTGGTTCTCCCATCAGCACCCAGGACAGGGTCTCTGAGTCACCAAGTCACAGATGGAGGCGAGACCATCCTCCCGGCTCTGTGCGTTAGCACGTGTTCCAGAGTCAGCAGTGCAGGCTCAGGGTCGGGACAGACCCTGGGCGGACTTTATTCTCACCCTGGGCAACAACACTCGGCCCTGAGCCTGCACAGCGTCCCCCTCCCCCCCCCCCCCCCCCCCCCCCCCCCCCGCCCGTCTGACACTCGGTGCCTGAAGAGCACCTCACTGTCTGACAGTCTCAGGGGAGACAGGAAAGGAGCCCATCTGGCCGGTGTCAGAACTACTGGGGAAGCTGTTTTAAAATAAAGGTGTCCAGACCCCAGCCCCCCACCGGACATCCAGGGGACGGGAAGCAGGGACAGCGTTGGTGCTTTAATTCAGGAGACCCTGGTGGAGTGTAACATCGGGGGGACGTCAGACAGTACTCCCCTCCTAACCCTCAGGAAGTATTCACACCGAATACATGAGAACTCGGAGGCCACGAGCTGGCCTTCCATCCCACAAATCCGAGCAGGGCTCTCGCCCCCTCCCCAGCCGCGGAACAAACCCCTCTGCCGTTACAGACGTGACCTCACGCCCCAGCGTCCGCGTCCCGGACTGAGGAGCAGGACGCGCACACTCCGGTCCCCGGCGATGCAGACGGACACGCTGCCCTGCGCTGTCCTCGGTCTCCAGGTCGGCCCGGGGGCATGTGCAGGAGCTGAGTCTCCAAGGACACTTCAGGGTCGAGTTCTGTGATTCACACACACACGGGGGGGGGGGGGGGGGGGGGGGGGGGGGCGGCAGCCGGGCCGGGGGCCTGAGTCCGAAGGTGAGAACCAGGAGCCGACTCTCGCCCAGCGTCGTGCGCACCGGGGAGGGGCCTGCTTCCGGCCGCCACGGCCGTTCAGGCTCTGCTGACTCCTGGGCGTGCGGCTCCGGGCTCGAAGGCCGGAGCGTCTGTGACTCAGGCCCGGCTGCCTCACCTGGCGGCTGGCGCCCGTTCCCGGTGTCTCCACTTCTTCACCAGCAGGGCCTCCAGGGAAGATGGGCTCGCATGGAGGACAAGCTACATGAGCCTCGAAGAAACGCAAGAAACCGGGTCTGATTGGAGTGATGGCAGTGGGTGGGGGACAACAGCCTGCTGACCGGGGCCTCGCTGCAGGGGCGGCCCTGGGTGGGGGCAGTGCCTTTAGGCTTGGCGCTGACCTGAAGCAGCAGAACCACCTCTGCCCGCCTGGATGGGGCGGGGCCCTGGGTCTACAGGGAGGGCAACCAGAGGACCCCTGGCCGCCGAACTCGGGCTGTTGGCCACCAGGACCCACAGATCCCTGGGTGGGTGGGCCAAAGCAGGGTACAACTGTGAGTCGGCAAGATACGGAGTTTAGCCCTGGCAGGTGTGGCTCAGTGGATAGAGCGTGGGCCCGAGGACCGACAGGTCCCGGGTTTGATTCCGGTCAAGGGCGTGCACCTCCATCGCAGGCTCGATCCCTGGTCCTGGTCAGGGCGTCTGCAGGAGGCAACCAATGGCTGCGTCTCTCTCACATGGATGTTTTTCTCTCTCTGTCTGTCCCCCTCCTTCCCACGCTCTCTAAAAACCAATGGGAAAAGACACAACACTGGTTCTTTTTTAAAAAAATATATATTTTATTGATTTTTTACAGAGAGGAAGGGAGAGGGATAGAGAGTTAGAAAGATCGATGAGAGAGAAACATCGATCAGCTGCCTCCTGCACACCCCGTACTGGGGATGTGCCCGCAACCAAGGTACATGCCCTTGACTGGAATCAAACCCAGGACCCTTCAGTCCGCAGGCCGACGCTCTATCCACTGAGCCACACCAGTCAGGGCAGCATTGGTTCTTGTGTTATTGCGTGTTGGCTACCGAGTTGTGCTCCATACAAACCCTGGGAACCTGCTTTGCCAGCCTTGCCCAGCAAAGGGAGCCGAGGATAACCAGACCGACCTGCGCGTGTTTCCAGGTCAAACAAGCAAAAGTCGCAAGTCAGGGGCCAGTCCCGGGCGGTGGGCACGGGGAGGGGGCTGAGCGGAGCCTGTACTGCTCCGGAGGACGCAGGAGGCGGGGCCCCCTCGGGAACCTACCTGCCTCTTCAGGCCCCGGGGCCACCGCAGCCCAGGGGCACTCAGCCCTCCTCCCGCATCAGTCCGTCACGGGCCGGGGCGAGCGAGGCCAGGAGGACGTGAGCAAAGCCGGTGCTTCGCTGAGCTGTTTCCCTCCCGGAGAAACCTCTGCTTCGTTTCAAACCCAAGACAGACGGCGAGCCCGCGGCTCCTGTCTGAGCACCTCCCCGCGTGCAGCGGCCCCAGCCCACCGCCTCCGCGGCCCGCGTTCTGTTGACACGACAGTGGTTTCCAAGAGCAGACAGTGTGGCCGCGTTCTAGAAAGGGCGGGGCCTCCGTCGCCCGGGGACCAGCCTCCCCGGATGCCCACGCGTCTGCCTTGGGAGCTGAGCAAGCGGGCTTAGCCCCGGCCTGAAGCTGCCAGCCACGGGCAGCGCCGAGGAGGGCGCAGGCGAGGTCCTTCCTCC
>PVJC01055276.1:0-10241 GCA_004026665.1 Murina feae
TTTCTGAGTTAGGTGATTACTGAGAGGAATTAACCTCTAAGCCACTTGGTTATGAGAGTCAGCTGTGTCTACAGTGGGAGAACTTCTGTGCTGGAGACACCCTTATGGGGCAAGAGTTGTTTCAGTGGGGCTTTTGTGCTCACTGCATCTGCCCCGAGTGTGTTCCTTGTGGATCTGAGTTTTGTTTAGTATGGTCCCTATCTGGCCACTGGGTTAGGCTGGCTCTTGTATCTTTAAGGAGGTGTTGATTTAGTCTTTGCCTTAGGCTACTCAGTCTTTTATATGCAAAAGCCTCTGACGCAGCTTGGTAGGGGCAGGGCCTCGGGGAGTTTGCAGGGCAGGGCAGGGCAAATAGCTATGGCGCTTCTCAGCCCTGTGCTAAGAGACACGGGGTCTCTGTGTCCCACAGTAATTGCTGCAAGCAACGCTGAGAGAAACCCGCTTTGGATTTCTTCCCGGTGCCAGTCAGTCCCCCTTCTCCGGGTGTCTGGGTCCTCAGAAACTCACTTTGAACTGGAGTTCAGAGCCGCAGGGAACTTGTGGCTCTCTCCATTTTGGAAAAGAACCGTGTCCTCCAGCGCCAACTCTCTCCCCAAGCCCGTGCGCGCGCCTCCGTACCTCTGTACTTTGCTTCCGCCGCTCCTCTGAGTCTCAGATTCTTTCTAGTTGTAGGATTTTCACTCAGCCAGCCTTCCTGTGGTTGTGAGTGGTGTCCATGTTTTCTTTTCGTGGATATTCTGAAATAGTTGCTCACGGCTGCATTTACGGTGTTTACCTTATGCCGCCATCTTGCTGTGTCCCTGCATAGTGTATTTTGGAATCTACATATTGTGATCTTCAAATTGAATCATAAAATTATTTCATAAACACTCATTTATTTTTTTTCAGGTTATATAAATTTTATTTTTTTTATTTTTTTTTATTTTGCTTAAAATATTACAAGTGATAGGTAGGTCTCCATTTTTTCCCCTTGCCCTTCCCCCCTCCTCCCTGACCCCCCCCCCGTTTCTTGTGTCCATTGATTATGCTCATATGCATGTGTGCCAGTCTTTCAGGTGCTCCCTTAATTTCCCCCCAACCCTCCCCAGCCTTCCCACTGTAGGATGACTGTCTGTTCAAAGCTGTTCTGTCTCTGTATTTGTCTATGTTCATCAATCTGTAATGAACTTTATTATCCATAAATAAGTGAGACTATGTGGTATTTTTCTTTCATTGACTGGCTTATTTCACTTAGCATAATGCTCTCCAGTTCCATCCATGCTGCTGCAAATGGTAAGAATTCCTTCTTTTTTACAGCAGCATAGTATTCCATTGTGTAGATGAACCACAGTTTTCTAATCCATTCATCTGCTGATGGCCACTTAGGCTGTTTCCAAATCTTAGCTATGGTAAATTGTGCTGCTATGAACATAGGGATGCATATGTCCTTTCTGATTGGTGTTTCTGGTTTCTTGGGATATATTCCCAGGAGTGGGATCACAGGGTCAAATGGGAGTTCCATTTTTAATTTTTTGAGGAAACTCCATACTGTCTTCCATAGCGGCTGCATTTAAAATAATATACCAAAGACAGTTACATCTACCTATACAATGGCAATTTTCACCAGAATCCTTTCTGAATGCTAACTTTTGCTTTTGAAATTAGTTTGTATTCAGCATTTACCTTTATTATAAACAGTGCCAAATGGCTGTTAATGGTTGAGATACAATTAATGTGCTCTTGAGTATAGGTATAGAAACTACCACAAGCAGAAATGTTTAAAATTTTAAAAAGAAACACATAAAATAATCTATAGCCAGTTACACCTATACCCCCACTTCATGCCAGTTATGAGAATAAAGGTACCCTGTTTGACCAGCTCTGTGGTGAACATGGTTCATTCTTCCCCAGTAAGACAGCATTCCTAAAAAAACAGAAAGGGGAGCATTACCTCCCCAAACAAGTCAGTATTCCTCTGTTAATCCCAAATCAACAGGATCACAACTGAGTCTTATATTTCTCTTTTAGGAAAAACAAGACTCTATTACAAGCAACCAATTTGATTAATACAAAATAGTTTGTACTTCATTTAGCCCCATTAATGGGGCTCAACAGTACATAGAGGGTAGATTTACTCTCTCCAAAGGAGTTTTACATTTTTCTTAAAAACACTGAATTTATTTGTCTATCCACAATTCATTTGGAAATTGAAAGAAAGCAGGAGGTGGAAAAGGCACCAACTGAAATTCATGAAAATTCAATTTTTGCTCTGCCTCTTTTTATTATTTAGCTATTTGACCTCACATAACTTGTCCAAAGTGTGTACTTCCATGTAATTCCCTCATCTGTAAGACAATTATGACACCTGTCTAGAGTACTTAATCAAGAAATAAAGAGAATCAACATTACTTTAAAAATGTGACTACTTTTGAAAAGGCAAAAAGATATTATACAAAGTCAAGGCTTTGTAATTTTATTTGAGTAACTTGTGTGAATCAACTCTTCTCTCCATTGCTTATGATTAAACACCTCTATTAAAGAAATTTAAAAAAACAAGTTGCTGACTTACCTAAGAGTAGTAATTCATACTGGATATGAAAAGAATAATAATTTCATTCATTCACCATGTGAGTTGACCTTTAAACAATGCTTTAGTGGCCCAAGCACCCACATAGTCTAATATATATATTACTTTTGACTGCCCAAAACTTAACTACTAATGTTGACTGGAAATCTTACCCATAATACAAACAGTAGATTAACACATTTTTGCATATAATATGTATTATATACTATATTCTTAAAATAAAGTAAGATAGAGAAAAGAAAACTTTATTAAGACAGTCATAAGGAAGATAAAATACATTTTTATGGTATTCATTGAAAGAAATATGTGTGTAAGTGAACCCACATAGTTCAAAGCCATGTTGTTCAAGTATCAACTGCATTTTTACACTTGTTAGCAACTTAGTATAGTAAAAAGAACCCAGGCTCAGAAGCCTAACAACCTAGATTATTGTCTTGCATTCACAAATCAACTTTCTCTGCTGGGTGTGGCTTCCTGTGTCAGTCAGGAGACAAATAAGAAGTTCAGGTGGTTTATGATGTTAGATTCCCAAAGAAAAAATATATTGATTCCCAGCTACTCTGGTCTGATTGAAAGTTGATGACATGGTACTTCCACGGACAGCGCTACTCTTGCCAGCTCAGAAGGAGTCTATGGGTTTTTCATCACCCTCCTCTTTTATGAAAGAGAAGGTTCAAACAATGCCACTATATCTAGGTGAGCCTAACAATGTAAAAAATCATCTCCCCTATGGGCAGGATTGCGTCTCTCATAATGTTTCCTTTAGGGAAACTGTTTTATCTGGATCTTAGAAAGCTGGGAACTAGATTCCAAAAAGGGATATATGTCATTTTATAAGTGACTTACTTCTTAATATCCCAGGTGCAGGGTGTAGGGGGAGCCTAGAAAGATACACTTGTTAAAAATGCTTATTTTGGGATGGTTATATTATTAACTACTATTTTAAACTTTCTTCTTTATACTTTTCCCTATTACAATGAGTATACAACACAGCTATTTCCAGTTTTAAAAGTTCCCATAAAAACTTGCCTTGTACCCTGACCGGTTTGGCTCAGTGGATAGAGCATCGGCCTGTGGACTGAAGAGTCCCAGGTTTGATTCCAGTAGGGGGCATGTACCTTGGTTGCAGGCACATTCCCAGTAAGGAGTGTGCAGGAGGCAGCTGATCGATGTTTCTCTCTCATCAGTGTTTCTAACTCTCTGTCCCTCTCCCTTCCTCTCTGTAAAAAAAATCAATAAAATATATATATTTTTAAAAAATTCCCTTGCTCTGAAAGTCATAGGAAACCATGAGTCTCTTCCACTCATAACTGGAACCATTTACTCATTCTTTCCCATTAGGTTTTATTTTGGGTGGAGTTGTTTAGCTCAATCTCCTATACCAACTCTTCTTCCTACTTTCCCACCTCACCATCACATCTATTTTATTGCCTCCATCAGTAATTTTTTTATCTCCATCAGTATCAAAATTATCTATATCCCAAGCAGAACATATAATGTAAAACAAAAATAAGTTACTAAAAATGCATTTGTACTTACAGAGATTTTTTGGAGAGCAACTTTGATAGAAGACCATGTATCCAATCTTCGATCAAGAATAATGGTAAACCGGGAGTCAGATCCATTTTTCCTGCAAAATAAGAAAAAATAATAAGTATTTATTAGTAATAATCCAAATTTGCTAGATACATCATTACTTCTGATTATTTCATTTAATTTGATGTCTTAACTAAAGACAGTTTTGGATTTGGAAGCTATCACAAAGTGCTACCTTGGAAAACCAATTTATTCCATGACTCACTATTTAAAATATCTTTTTCAGTATTACTGTCAGTGTTTAAAATAGGCAAGTGACAGTGTAATGCAGATAGGTTACTAAAATGGATTTGGAATACTGCAATCATGGGTATAGTTAAACCTTATAGACAACTATCTTTCATGACATCAGATTTAACTTTTCATGGCAATCCAACATAAGCCAACAATCATTCATTTACTTATTCATTCAGAAAAATATTATTAAATATGTTTTAATCTTTTGTCTACCATTTTAGGGAATGCAGTTTAGTGGATAACAGAACTTTTGTTGTTGTTAAATGATCCTTACTTGAAATATTTTCCTTTGTAGTTCTTAACTAGCAGGGTATTCCACTGTACCACTGTTGACGTCATCTATGACATCATGAGGATGGCAGCCATCAACACTGTAGCCCACACACTGAGCAGTCCCCATGATCTCCATATGGTTACAGACAGTGATATAGTTAAATATCAGTGTCACATCTACCAGACAATGTTAATAATCTCATCAAAAGTGATATTCCCACAGTACTTAATGTGGTTTTTCTTCCTTCTTTCTGCCTCTTGGCGGTTCTTTGAGGGCTTTGATGATCAGGGCAGAGGTAGAAGGTACTACCTCAATATGGGCCTGTTTGTACTAAATGGTCAGTTTCACTGTAATCTCCAGACTCTTCCAATCAACAATTGCTTTGGCCATGTAAACACCAATGTTTATTTTGGAGACAGACACAGGGGGCTAATCTTGGGGACCAGAGCAAATGTGGTACCAACTTCCTCACTAAAGCAGCTAAGGTATATGACTTTGATTTCATTGGGGCCGAACTTCGGCAGCATGGTGGAGGCAGCAGGTATTGGATGAACCCAGAATAGAGACAACCAAAGAAATTTGCACCTAAGCCTCCTCCAAGCCAAAAGCCTTTCAAAAGCTAGAATTTATATTTGCCCTAAAAAGACCACTTTCAAGCTTCAAGGGGTGTTCTGTACATTTATTTTTTTAGAATTTGATATTTGTCCATGAGACTCTTCACAATTTTACTATCCTAGATTTGTGCCCCCTTAATCTTCAGGGTTAGCAGCTGTAAAATGTTTCCTTTAACAAATTTATTTTCAACCTAAATAAGATCTTTAAGGGAGCTTTTGAAAGATTCCCTCTTAAAGTGTTCAAGTCTCAAATGTTCTCCATTATCAATAAGTTCCTCCTAATATATTACAATATCACTTTTGAGTCTATTTGACATTTAGTCTTCTTATTTTACCCTTGGAAGAAATGAAGAATAGCTGCCCTCACTCATGGCTAGTAGGATTTCCTTTTACACAAATTAAAGCTTTATATACTATCGTAAACTTCAACTTATGTTCTTCATTGAGACAAATACTTCTAGACCCCTACTTTTGTATTCAGAAATCCCCCATATAATTTTTATAGCTATTTATGTAGCTTACTGCTTCCCCTTCTATTTCTTATCTACTCTGAAGGTGATCCGTATGATCATTTACAATAATAATAAAAGTCACACTTAAAAGCCATTGTCCTGTTATTACATTCATATGGGTATCTAATATAAAATAAACTGAAAACTGTTAGAAAATGCTATACCTTGCAATAGATGTCAAATAAGTCAGTACTTTTGTTATCACTTCTTCTGGTATGCATTTGAAATTACAATTTTCTGGAAATGTAATGATCCAAGCATTGTCCTTTCCCCGGCCACCTAAAATAGTATTTAAAAATCAAGCAAATTAATAATTTGTGTGACAATAATGCAAGAAGGATAATTTTTAAATATGAGAGGAGCAGTTAGCAGAGAGCTTTTGGCCAATGTAACTTTTATAAAGATGATACCTCTACATAATAATAAACCAAAATGGCAACAAGCTCCTAAACCAAAAATTCAAACCAAAATGGCACCAAGCTCCTAAGTTTAAAAAGTGACAGAGTAGATCCTAAATGGATATGGGGGGAGAACAAAGTAAGTTAATACAGTTAGAAGAAAATTTAATGGAATGTACAATCAAAAATATAGTTGATACCTCTGTTTCTTTAGCAATGCTAAGACTTAATTTAAAATGGATAATTGGCGGTTTAACAGCAAGTGGAAACCTTTATATAATCAACCACCTCCTAGAGTCATGATGGGAATGAAAGACGAGAGGAAATAAGTGATATTATAATAGATTTGTGAAGACACAACATAAGCAGTAATACTAACAATGGTATAGAAATCCTACCAATGCAAATAAAGACTGACCATAAATTCTCTGTGGGTTAAAATTCAAATGTATACCCGATTCCATGACCCTCTCTGCAGCCTGGAGCATGAGGAACATTGAGAATGAAAGCCACTTATGTGCAGGGATAAGCCTTACACATACTTAAGGTTGCACTCTAAACCCAGCCTAGCACATGTGCACAGAATACTAGCTTAATAAACATTTAGTGCTAAGTGGTGATTGAAAAATTATTTTAGGAGGAAAGTTGTAGGGTGGCCTTAGAGTTTAGCTTGCTAATAGAAATTTTTAAAGAGGTTTAGTTATAATTCTTATTTGGCTGAATTTAAGTGACTAAAGATATAAGCATATAAAAATTCAATGTGCAATAAAATATGACAATGGCAAAGGAGAGAGAGTGGAATTATAAATATTCAACCCACAAGAAAGTAAAACTGGAAGGAAAAAAAATAATGGGACAAATAGAAAACAAATAGTACAATAGTATATTTAAACCCAGCTATATGAATAATCACATTAAATGTACATGATCTTGACACCCCAATTAAAAGTTAGTGATTATCAAATTGGATAAAAAAAAATTAAGACCCAAGTATATGCAGTACTGCCTAAAAGAAACACACTTTAAATATAAAGGCACACATGCATTAAAAGCAAATGGATAGAAAAAGATATGCCATGTTAAAATTACTCAAAGGAAGCTAGTTTTCAAAACAGCAGATTTCAGAATCAAGAATATTACTAGATATTAAGAAGATCAAACATCAAGAAATATATCAAGAGGACATAATGATCCTAAATGCTTATGTACCTGATTACAGAGCTTCAAAATACATGAAACAAAAACTGATAGAACTAGAAAGAGAAATAAATCTACAATTTTAATCAGAAATTCCAACCAACAAAATATACATTCTCCAATGCATTTGAAAAGAGATAAAATTCATTCTTTGCCTTAACTTTACCAAGAGAAATTTGAGTGAGAATTCCCATTCCCAAATTATCTTTTGAATCAAAATAATCCAAATTATTAAATCAACTGATGATAAATCTTCAGTATATAATAGACTTAAAGTGCAGAATTTTTAAGGAAGATTTATCATGGAAAATTATGGCATCTAAGCAAGAGCCTTAAAGGAACTCAAAGGAGAAATGGTACAACTCTAAACCAAGAAATGTTGTGTATCACTAAACAAAGAGCCTCTATAGGTAGGTTACAGTGTAGAACTAGTAAAATAAATAATATACTAGTATAATATTTTAATGTAACTTATATTTTATATACAATATAACACAGACTTGCCAAGTAAGTCGGTAAGCACTCTAGTTAAAGACAGAATAAACTAGCACTTAGACAAACTATACCTACACCAAAGAAAAGAATGCAGGGTTCTTATAAGGATAAATTATCATCTACTAATCTAAAAACTGTTATTATTCCTGTGCACCTACAAATGCTATACTAGGTAGTAAATTTATAACTAAAGAACACAAAAGATATTTTAATTCTAAATTGGGAGTTTTTAATTATTTTCCCCATTGAGAACCTTTTCCTTAAAAGAAATCAGAAACCTTTTGAAAACAACTACAAAAAAACAGATAAGGAAGGAATTGTAGAGAGGAATCTCTCATGGCAGTTCTATTTGGAACACAGTTTGGAAAACACTGTGAGCTTCAGTAAAATCCCCCAAACTCAACTGTGATACTATGTCACACCTTTATACCACTTATAAAATAAAGCATAGCCCTATCCAGTTTGGCTATGCTATCAGAGCATCGGTCTGCAGACTGAAGGGTCCCTGGTTCAATTCCTGGTCAGAGCACATGCCCAGGTTGCGGACTCCATCCCCAGTAGGGGCCTTGCAGGAGGTAGCTGATCAATCATTTTCTCTACTCATTGATGTTTGTATCTCTCTTTCCTTTTTCCTTCCTCTCTGAAATAAATAAAAAATATACTTAAAAATAAAAAGAAATAAAACCACATTAATTCACCACTAATTCACAATTACCGCTAATTATAATCATTAAAGCAGAGGCTCGGAAAAGATGGCGACCGGCAGGAAGGCAGGGAGGGAGAGAGTGTGAGAGAGCCAGGGAGCAATACAGGAGTGTGTGGACGTGTGTGGTGTGTGTGTGTGTATGAGTGAGGGACAGATTCTGCACGTCTTCTAAAGAGCTGCCAAACCAGGCAGTCTTAGACGGTGGAGCCGCACTCCCAGTGCGGACACTCCTAGGCGGCCAGCGTAGGCACAGAGACCATGCCATCTTGAGAAACAGAGCTGCTTGCCACTAGCATCCTGGCCTCAGTGCCACCCAGTCTGGTCTCAGACGCAAACCAGGACTCTGCAGCCACTGGGGACAGAGACTTGCGACCACAGCTACAGATTCCTGGACACCAAGAATCCAAAATCCCTGTGGCAGATCTCTGAGTAACAGAGCCCATCCTCCTCCCTGCAGGCTCGTGGGCAGAGGTGCTGCTACAGGAATTTGAGCCTGGGAATGCATGAATTCTGCAAACCTGTTCCCCACGGCACTGGGCTATAGGAATTTGAGCCTAGGAACATGCAAACTCTGGGAACTTGTTCCCCGCAGCATGGGCTCCAGGACCCTGATTCTCTGGGTGGGAGGCAGCACTAAGCACCAGTGACTTGACTCTGTTTCTTATCATCTGTGCCTGAGATCCCTGGTTCCCAGTGCATTCACACTAAGAGCCAGTGACTCCAATTCTTGGTGCATGCACATACAGGGACCCTGATTCTCAATGTGATGCTGCATGAAGCAACAGAGATGCCAATACTGGATTCTTGGGGAACTATGATTCCTGGCACACGCTAGAGTAAGATGACCAGACGTCTGCTTTTGGCGGGACAGTACCAATTTTTAACAATTTGTCCCATGTCCCGCGGCATTTTAAAAGTCCTGATTTTTGGAAAGAGACATATGTACTACTCTTTGTAATATTTCAAGTAATAATAATAATAAAAGAACCCTCCCAGTCAATGGTGTCCCACTTTACCAATGTTAAAATCTTATGCTAGAGGGCTCTGATTTCCAACACAGTCCAAGGGGGTGGGTCTCTGTTTCAGCATGGTGCAGGCAAGTTCCTTGATTCTAAGTGTACACACGAGGTCACATTGAGCACTGGCAACACTGACTCTGAGTGAGCCTGGTTCCCACCAACCAATGACAACCAAACATCTTAATGTCAGAGCTCTTCAGTGACACTAGGGTGGTGAGAAGCTCCCACTGCACACTGCCCAGGCCCACATAATTCGACATTTGAACCTTCTGAAAAAAGTCAGAATGGGGAGACAACACAATCCCCAAAGGAAAGAAAATGAGGAGTCACCAAGAAAGGAAATTAGTGAAATTGAAGCATCCAACATGACAGAAAAAGAATTCAGAGTAATGGTTGTACAATTCATTCACCGGATGGGTGAGAAAATAAAAAACCTATGCAAGAATCAGGAAGAAATGAAAAGTGATATAGCTACAATCAAAAACACCATGGAAGGTTTCAATAGTAGACTAGAAGAAGTAGAGGACCGAATTAGTGAGTTAGAAGATAAGAGAAACAAGCTCAATCTGAACAGCAACTGGAGAAAAAAATTAAAAAGCAGGAGGAGAGCCTAAGGGAGCTTTGGGA
>PVJC01055277.1:0-10248 GCA_004026665.1 Murina feae
TCTCGGTGCTGGCGTTCATCGCGGTGCGGCTGTGCAGGCGGAGCAGGGCCGCCTGGGAGGGTGGCTGTTCGGTGCCTGAGGGCCACCTTCCGGGCCACCTGGTGGACGTCAGCGGTACTGGGACCCTGTCCCAGAGCTACCGGTATGAGGTGTGTCTGACTGGAGGCTCCGGATCAAATGAATTCAAATTCTTGAAGCCTATCATCCCTAACCTCCTACCCCAAGGCACTAATGAAGAAATAGAGGAAAATGCCACCTTCCAGAATAACTTCGGATTCAATTAGGAAGCTCATCATGATGCAGTGTCTTTTTAAAGATCTTTAGTTCCTCCAGGTACAGAGCTTGAGAGCGTCATGGACAAAAATCCTAACTTTAAGTATAGCCTGGATTTCCCTTTGGATGGGGACCAGTATGAGGTGTGTCTGAACAGAAGCTTAGGACACCGAGGAAAACTTTACAAATAATTTTGAGTTCAATCAGGAATCTCGCCTTGACTAGACCTGATAAATGATAATATACATTTGGGTGTTTCCCAACCCTTGCATTCACAGAAAGGGCTTACATAGTCACACATTCATAATTATTGCCATGTTTATAGTTATTGCAACCTGTAGAAGTATTTCATATTCTGAATCTCTAGGTGTTTTTGTTGTTTTGTCAGGTTTCCCCCCTCACATTTTGCATGTTCCTACATTAGCAGAGCTCTGGTGTTTCTTGGGATTTTGGGGTAAGATTTTTGGATGTTACAAATGCCTTCATATTCCTGATATTTTAGCTTGTTCACTGATATATTGTTACGATTAAGAGAATTGTGTTTGATGATTATAATCAGCATGAGATAATTTTCATTTATGCAAAAATTACTGTGACCTCGTGAATTATTTGATTCCTGAAATGTTGTTTCAAAAACATGACCATAGTTTTTCAAATGAACTGATATTTTAGCTGGATGTTTTCTAAGTTGAGTATTTTCTTTCAAAATTGATAGCATTTAGTTAGACCACCTGCTATAATTTTAAAGGATTCAATTCCTGTCAAATAGAAAGAAGTAGAAAAGTATTGGTAGACCTATGATTACCTTTTTATAATAAATGGTTTTGAGTATGTAAATGATTCTCATTCTTTTAATATACACATTATTCAAATATATTCAATAAGGAAGAAGAAAACAAATTAACATCATTATCCCACCACTCAGAAGCAGTTATTAATATTAAGTCAACATCATTCTAAAAACACTTCTGTGATTTAATATAAGTTAATAGATGGAAACCATGTTGTAAACTAGACCTATAATGCATGGCTAGCTTTATAATGAAAACTATCAGGTTTTACTTGCATATAAGGAGACTGTGGAACTCATTATATGAAACTATAGAACTTGCTTGAGCTTAATTAAGTAATGCCTATAAGGTTAAAAATAATATTAATATATTAACATAATTTAACTGCCTGCTTTAAAATGTGCAAGTCAAACCTTACACTTTTACCCTCTTCTCATCTTACTTTATACTTTTTATTACACTAATATATATGCATATAACATATATAATGTATATTTAAAAATAATTCTCATAATGGTTCAGACATTTTACACTTTATACATTTAATTTGTTATATGGTGCTACCAACTTTTCAACATTATTCAAGTCTGTACAGATGTAACAACTTTTGAAGCATTTTAATGTGTTTCTATGATATTTACTTTTATATTTCTAAATAATATGCTTATTAAATGCTTTAATTAAAATTTTAGATATTATCCACTTACTTTTCTTTTTTTAAAAAATATATTTTATTGATTTTTTACAGACAGGAAGCGAGAGGGATAGAGAGTCAGAAACATCAATGAGAGAGAAACATCGATCAGCTGCCTCCTGCACACTCCCACTGGGAATGTGCCTGCAGCCAAGGTACATGCCCTTGACCAGGCTCGAACCGAGGACCCTTCAGTCCAAAGGCTGACGCTCTGGCCACTGAGCCAAACCGGTCAGGGCACTTACTTTTCTTTAGGGGCACATGCACGCACACACATACTTGCACATTTTTTCTACCCATTTCTCTCTCATAGCAATATTATATAAAATTCTGTTTTAATAGTGTATATATAATTATGACTATGGAAATAATTGCTTACAATTGAACCTCATGATGTACTGAGATTTTGTTTTTTTTTTCTTTACCTCAAGTAAATAATTGCCTCATTTTCACTTTACTTTTCTATGTACAGATTTTTAACTTATCCCTATACTTTCTAAAGTCTGAAACTCTTCATTGTGTCATTAAACTCACCAAGAAATCTCTCAGTTCCATTATTTTTTCTTGGAGCCATCCTGGAGCTATCCAGACTCCTGCTCAATTATATATTATTTGCTCTGTAGACCTGTTGTGTAGCTGGCAATTTGGAACTCGCTTTATCCATCATTCTGGGAATTTCTTTTGTCTCTCTCCTGAATTTCATTTCATTTTCTGGACTTTATGTCTTCCTCCTTTTTGGTTTATTGCCTTGAGTTATGAAGACATTTATTCTGAATGTATTCTGAAGACATTGGTAATACATTTATTAAGTTTTTGAACATGTGAAAATTTCAGGTGTTAGAAAATCAAATTTTTATTTTGTTTGGTATAGAATTTTAAGTTAGGAATTATTTGCTGCTAGTATTTTGAAGGCATTCCTTGACTTATTTCTTTGCTGTTTACTTTTTTCAATTTGTTTTGTCTTTATAAGTACATTTATTTTAAATCTTTGCTCTCTATTGCTTAAATGAGATCTCATGAGGGAATTGAGATAAATTGATGTGCTCAAACAGGAATGAAATGCAGTCTTCACTGTTATTTTATCCCAGCTTTCCCAGGCCTCAGTCATTTCTATTTTTTCATCCTTTGGTTTGCTGTATTTCATCAAATGTAGTTCTTTAAAGAAGAGAGTGAGAGAGAGAGAAAGAGAGGTGAGGAAGGAGATTGGTTGCCTTCCATACACTCCCGGATCAGAGGATAGAACCCAGGGCAACCTGGGTATGTGCCCTGACCCAGAATCAAACCCACCACCTTTTGGTATATGGGGCATGCTCCAATGAACTGAGGCACACCAGCAGGGCTACATGCTATATATCTTAAATTCTCACATACTTGAGAAGTACAATTTTTCTGGCCATAAAATTTTTCAGTCAACTTTCTTTTCCTCATAGATTTGTTGACATCAAATATTACATTAGTCATTTCATCATAATGTTTCTCTATATTTTTCTATAAGTAGGCTACATTTCATTCTTAAATAGTTGTTTTCAATAAGCTCTCATGAATGCTAATTAAATGTTTTGTGATTTTTCCCTGTTTGTTGCATTGTTTTCTTTATATTTGACCAACATCTTGGCTAGATATAAAATTATTGAGCTATAATTTCTTTCCTTCAGAACCTGGTAGAGATTTCCATTGTATTCTAATATTAAATGTTGATGAGGATTGAGTTTGAGGCCTATTTTCATTACCTGTAGGTTACTTATTTTCTATTTTTAAACTTCATTGTCTTTCTCAAGTTATGTCTTGATTTTGATAATTTTGTATCACTTTTTTCTGGAACTCAGTGTACCCCCTCAATCTGTTTCACGTAGGTATTTTCAAGTATAGCATTTGGTTATTTATATCTAGTATGTATAACTAGTTTCTAAATCTGATACTTCCAATATGTGAAGTTTGTGTGGGTCAATTTTTGCTGCATTGTTTCTGGTTCTTCCTATTCATATTGTCTTTTTGTGTGACTTATATGGTTGGTTACACTTAAATATTTATTTGTAGGGTGTCCTCAAAGCCTAGGCTGTATGGTCCAGATTTTCAGTAGTTTCAGCCAGGATTCTAGAAACACTATTAGTAGGGGATCGCCACAAACCAAATTTATGGGTTGAGATTCCTTGAAACTCAATTTATGAATATTCAAAATACAAACACACATGATGACCAAACCTAGGCACAATTTCCCAGGCATGGTTTCTTTTCTTTTTATTCTGCTCTACTTAACACCAGAGATCCTTCTATATAATCCCTGGAGTTGGAGGGAGAGGTCAGGTTTAGATTTGTTGGTGTTATACTGGTTTTATATTGTTGATGTAGCCCCGTGGGGCCCTTTAAAATGGGGAGGGTCACCCTGACTGGTTTGACTCAGTGGATAGAGCATCGGCCTGCGGACTGAAAGGTCCCAGGTTTGATTCCAGTCAAGGGCATGTACCTTGGTTGTGGGCACATCCCCAGTAGGGGTGTGCAGAAGGCAGCTGATCGATGATTCTTTCTCATCAATGTTTCTAACTCTCTCTCTCCCCCCACCCTCTCTCTCCCTTCCTCTCTGTAAAAAATCAATAAAATATATTTAAAAAATAAATAAAATGGGGAGGGTCTTCCTATAATATGCTGCACCTTTGGTTGGCCTTGAGCCTTGATTTATATTTCTTTAACCCCAAATAGCTTGAGGTCAAAGCTCAATGGCAAATGTTTTCAAAAGCTCTGTGGGCTTATAATAAGTTTTGTTATCCTGACACACTGTTTACCCCATATTACAGGCTTTCATAAAAAATTGGGCACCCTCACCAAGTGGTTCAGTTGGTTGAAAAATGACCCCATACACCAGAAAGGGTTGTGGGTTTGATTCATGGCACATACCTAGGATGCTGGTGATCCCCATGAGGGTCAGGGAACATATGGGAGTTTTGCACCTCTCTCTCTCACTTTCTCTCTCCCTCTCTCCTCCTTCCTCTCTAAGATCAAGGAAACTATCCTTTTTGAGGATTTTTTTAAGTTTTAAAAGGAAATAGGAATAGATACAGATACTATACATTCTTGGGAAGCATCATTGGTTCAAAGGGTCTTGCTCCAGCAAATGAATTTATTACTTTGAGGGCTAAGTGTTCAGTAAAAAAAAAGAACTCTTTTGGCTACAAAACACACCACCAATATGAAGAAATAAAATCATATGCTCTGCTAATAACTAATTAAATCAATTTATTTGACCCTGTCTGTTACTAATGGCAATGGGGGCTACAGGTGTGATCTGAATGAGTATGATATATACTACCAATTTTACTCAAATATATGTCTCCTCCCCTTATTTATTACTAATATACCTCCAATGTTGTAGCTGCCCATGTGGACATGTGTGTTATCTAATCTAATAATCTAATAAAAGAGTAATATGCAAATTAACCATCACTCCTAGACACCCAAGCCATGTCCACCATCCAAGCCATGCCCACTGACCAATCAGAGCAGCTATATGAAAATTAACCCAGCCAAGATGGCAGTTAATTTGTATACACAGGCAGGGAGCAAAGACTAAAGACAGCCTAGAAGGAAGCCAAGTGCTGCAGAAGGGAGCCAAGTGGCAGATAAGAGAGGGAGGGAGGCAGCAGAGATAGGCTGAGGAAGCCCTATTCTTGCAGGAATCTTCCTGCAATGGGCTTCTAGTAGATTATATTTCCCAACCACTTTTGTGAGTGGGAGTGGTCTTGTAACTAAGTTACAGCCAGAGAGAGATACTAAGCCCTAGTGCTATGGAATACTTCATGAAAGTAGTCTTTAAAAAGGAAGGTGCAGTCTTTTCTTTCTCCTATTTGTTAGTCCGAATGAAAATATAATAGCTGGATATTAGACAGCTATCTTGGACTATGAGGTAAAGGCCATGTCCTGAAGATGGTAAAGCAACAAGATGGAACAAGACTGGGTCCCAGATATCATGGAGTGCAATTCAGCCACGAGTTTTCTTCTATGAGAGAAAAATAAAATTCTATATCGTGTAAGCTGTTGTTATGGGCTTGTCTATAGCTTCAGGTCTATATAGGACATATTCATATGTAGAAATTATATAGAATGTAATTCTAGCTGATATAGTAAGCTTTTAATAAAATGATATTTAAGCTAAGAACCAAAGAATGAATAGAGAAATTGGGAGACTTACATGCATATTTTAGAAATCAAGGTTTATTGAGAACAGGCAAAGCAAACAACTAAATATTTAAGAATAAACTACCCACTATTAATAACAGGTGAGAAAATAAGTTATTGCATCTAAGAAATAAGTACGGAAAGAGGGCCCTTGGAAAGTATAAATGTAATAAATGGAAGTTTTAATAGAAGAGCTTGAGGACAGAATTAAGAAAATATCCCAGGTAATATTGCAAAAGTATTTAAAAATATCAAACAGGAAAGAAAAAACAAATAAAAAGAGTCCATAGCTGAGGTCCAACATCTGAATTGCAGTAACTGCAAAAAAGAAAAAAAGGAGCAGAAGAATTTCAATGAAGTAATTCAAGAAAATGTCTAAGAGCTGTAGGAAATTAGTTTCCTAGTTGAAAGAGTTCACCAATTTTTCTGTACAATGGATAAAATAAGCTCAAACCAAGACACATCAGTGTTAAATTTGGACAATGACAACATACTACAACAAGAAATAAAAATACAGGACACATATAGAAGATATAAAATACCATTCACTTTTGACTTTTTAACAAAGACATTGATTTAAGGGGCTCATTGACAAAATATTTTTAAATTACGAAAATTATTTCCAACCTAAAACTCTATAACCAGTCAAACTTCCAATCAAGTTTGAGGGTAAAGTTAATATAATCTAATACATTTAAGGTCACAACATAATTTAACTCTCATCTACCATTCTCTGGAAACTACTGGAAGATATTGAAATGAATGAGTAATCTAAGAGAGGGGAAATTTGAAGAAATAGAAGATCAAAAACAGAATAGAGGTGAAATGAATCTCTAGGAGATGTTGAAGGATGATCCCAAGATGACAGTTGTGTATCAAATATAGACTATTCCTGTTGGATGTGTCTGAGACAGGCATTTTGAAGGATATCATCATCAAGTCCCCTGGCACATATTAATTGGATGAAACTATTGAATGATGTGTCCTATTAAAGCTAACAAACAAACAAATGAAGAAGAAATAAAATCCTAGGAAAAAGGAGATCCAACCAGAATAAAAGGCAAAGAAAAATTCCAAGAATGATAACAAAGGGAAATCCCAGAATGATAGCTGTGCAGCAGATGTAGACACCACCCATCCAATTTAAGAGAAATTCATATTTTGGGAAATATTGGAATGACCATGTGCAAAATTGTACTGAGAGGCAGTTAGAAATGTGGGAAGAATACATTATATACATGAAGAAAACCAAGTAAATGAAAAAGCAAAGCAGTTGTTAACCTCAAGGAAAAAAGTGAGAAAAAATATAATCAAGACACAGCAATGCTCTTATAATGATACTGACAGTGAAAGAAGACATTAAAGTTCCTTGAAAGTGTATAAGAGCTAAAACAGAACCCAACATAATAGAGTCAACTGATAATGTCTAAAATGAATTAATCAAAATATAGCAGAATACATATTAGTAGGACAAGAAATAACTAAAAGAGTTAAAATTGGCTGCCTATTGGAAACAGAACTAGGAAAGTGAGGAGGAAAGGGACAGAAAACAATTGTATTTTATTATAAGCCTCTTAGTACTATTAGATTTTTGAACCAAGGTTATGTATTATTTTGAAGAAGTGAGTTTTAAAAGATAAGTAAATAGATACCTTGAAACTTTCCCTATGAATAAAAATGAGATAAAATACTAAACATTACTAATAAGAATAAGGATATATCTAAAGGTAAATAATATAATGAAGGCATAATAAATTTAAGTGATTTTTAAATGAATGGTTTTTAAAATAAAATACAAATTACTTTTAAAGAAAACAAAGCCTGTGTAGAGTAATAACCAAAGTAAAATAGAAAAGAGTCAGATTTACCATGAGTGAACCCACAAAACCCAACCCATTTAAGGGCAAGTTGTAATTAAGCATGTAGAAGCAGATGGTATGAATATGAAAACTGATCTGTTGCAAAAAAAATGGAGGGAAATCTTCTATACCCATTCTATGAGGCTGGATATTTTAACACCAAAACCATAAGTGTTAAACACACACTCATGTATATACAGAATAACATGGGCGTGAAAAATCCTAAAACATGTGGACATATCAAGTTCATCTTTGCACGAAAGCAATACTATGTCATGGATAAGTGTCTTTATATCAAGAACTCGAGCATTAAAAAGCTAAAGAATAAAGGTACAATTTCAACACGTCAAATTACTTTCAAATATGAAAGCATAAAGAAAAGAAAACTTTCTTGATCAAAACAGGAGCATTTACCTCAAGTAGAGAAGTTAACAAATAAAGTCTGACTTTTTTTATGAATTCTTCATTTTTGTATATAATCTTTACTATCAGTTTTAAAAGCAAGAGAAGGTTTTTTAAGGATCTGCTCCTGATGAGAATTCAGAGTTTAATTTCATGCCCCCAGATTAAAGAAAACATTTATTTTTTTTCTATGAATTCAGATTATAAGAGGGGAGGACGATTAAGCACTTACTAACATTACTGTGACCATTTGAGGAAAAAGATGGAATGAAGCAGCAAAGACCCTGGGGAACATACTGCTCTTGGTCTTTGAATCGGCCATCTTTTTGCTCTATTCTTGAAAACGGGAATAACGCCCACAAAACGCAAGGTGGCGCTGCTGGCTAAAAAGAGACAGAGGAAACATACTCGCTTAAAGGGTGTTGCAGATTCCATTGTTAATAGAAAATCTGGCCAGTCAGAAAGGAAGAGGGGTTGGGGGAAGTGGGGATCCCTCCCCACAAGCATTGCTATTAGAAGCTCATTCCTAAGGATTCCGTTGCTGCCATTCTGAAAGCTGCTTGGGGCTGCGTGACACTGGTTTTGAAAGACCGATTAAAAGAAGAATGGAGGCCAGAGTGGAGCGTGCGGTGCAGAAAAGGCAAGTCCTACTTCTTTGTGTGTTTCTGGGAGTGTCTTGGGCTGGTGCTGAACCGCTTCGGTATTTTGTGGCGGAGGAAACCGAGAGAGGCACCTTCCTGGCCAACCTGGCAAACGACCTGGGGTTGGGGGTGGGGGAACTTTCAGCTCGGGGATCTAGGATCGTTTCAGATCAGAACATGCATTTTTTACTACTCAATCCGCTTACTGGTGACTTACTTCTAAATGAGAAATTAGACCGAGAGGACCTGTGCGGCTCCACAGAGCCCTGCGCGCTGCCTTTCCAGTTGTTACTGGAAAAGCCTTTGCAGATTTTCCGTGCTGAACTATGGGTCAGAGACATCAACGATCATTCCCCAGTGTTTCTAGATAGAGAGATTCCCTTGAAAATACTAGAAAGCACCACCCCAGGGGCGGCATTCCTCCTGGAAAGGGCGCAGGATTCTGATGTTGGAACCAACAACTTGAGAAACTACACCATCAGCGCCAACGCCTATTTCCATGTTAATGTGCATGATAATGGGGAGGGGACTATCTATCCGGAATTAGTACTGGACCGAGTGCTAGATCGAGAGGAGGTGCCTGAGCTCAGGTTAACCCTCACCGCCTTGGATGGCGGCTCTCCGCCCAGATCCGGGACCGCCCTCGTGCGCATCCAGGTTGTGGACGTAAATGACAACGTCCCTGAGTTTGTACAGTCGCTCTACAAGGTGCAAGTGCCAGAGAACAGCCCTGTTGGCTCCCTGGTTGTCTCCGTGTCAGCTAGAGATTTAGACACCGGAAGTAATGGGGAAATAGTCTATGCGTTTTTTTATGCCACTGAAAGAATTCTCAAAACGTTTCAAATCAATTCAACATCTGGCCATCTTCACCTTAAAGCCGAATTAAACTATGAGGAAATGCAAACTTACACATTAACTATTCAGGCCAAGGACGGTGGAGGGCTTTCTGGAAAATGTACCGTGGTGGTCGATGTAACAGACGTCAATGATAACCCACCGGAACTACTCATGTCATCACTTACAAGCTCAATTGCAGAAAACTCAGCTGAGACTATTGTGGCTGTTTTTAGGATTAGAGACAAAGATTCAGGTAACAATGCAAAGATGGTGTGCTCCATCCAAGATGATCTCCCCTTCGTCCTGAAGCCATCAGTGGAAAATTTCTACACCCTGGTAACAGAGAGACCGCTAGACAGAGAGAGCAGAGCAGAATACAACGTCACCATCACCGTCACCGACATGGGGACCCCCAGGCTGCAAACCCAGCACAACATCACCCTGCTGGTCTCCGACGTCAACGACAACGCCCCCGCCTTCACCCAAACCTCCTACACCCTGTTCCTCCGCGAGAACAACAGCCCCGCCCTGCACATCGGCAGCGTCAGCGCCACAGACAGAGACGCGGGCGCCAACGCCCA
>PVJC01055278.1:0-10239 GCA_004026665.1 Murina feae
TCAGGGAGCAGGAAAAGGCTGGCCTGACCATGAGGCGGGGTTTTCCCTGCTTTCTGGTGGCTGGAGGAAGATGGGCAGTAGGCAAGCTTGGGAGGCAGGCAGCACCCAGCCCTGGCCACAGCTCAAAAAAGAGAACAACATGCAGGGGAGGGCAAGAGTCTGAAAGATCAACATAGAGGGGGTGCCTGCTCCAAGCCTCAACGGTGTGCCTGGGGGCAGGTCCCCAGCAGGTAGACACACAGGAGGACTGCTCCGAGCCTCAGATGTGACTGGGGGCAGGTCCCCACTGGCAACACACACACACACACACACACACACAAAAGGCGCCTGGCAGACTGGGGCCATCATAGGACATCCACTGAGGGGTTCCAGACTGTGAGAGGGGTCAGGCTGGGCTGAGGGACCCCCTCCCTCTCCCCATGCACGAATTTCGTGCACTGGGCCCCTAGTATATATATAAAAGGCTAAGCGACTATCAGACTGTCCAATCGTCTGATCAGCAGCTAGATATAACACAGACACTGACCACCAGGGGGCAGATGTCAAATGCAGCAGCTGCTGAGCTATGGTGACTTGGCAGCAATGGTTCTTGGGTGATGCACTCCAGAACCAGAGAGGAGGGAGCCTGATTCCTCATGGGGCCATGTGATTTCACCTTCGGCCATGGGTTATGTTGTTTCTGGGGCACTATCGGTGACCACAGACTCCGTTGAGCCGTGGCGCCACCCCAGGTGCGGCCGGCTTGGGTGGGACTTAAGGAGGTTGGCTCCAGGGGGTGTCTGATCCGTCTCACCCAGTTCTGCCCGGCTGGCCACCTTCTAATAATTTTCTTTCAATGTGCACAAATCCATGCACCGGGCCATTAGTATGCTATAACACTGAGAGTCGTTGAGCAGAATCAGTGATTAAATCCCAACATTTTGTTGAAGATACTGTTTTGGAATCTCCGGTGTTAGGGTCCAGGAGCAAACAGGCTCAGTTCCAGTCTTGAAGGAGAGGCTGTCATTCTGGGCTGAGAACTTAGCAGTAACAGACAAAGGGGTTTCCCTCATTGCGCCGGGAGCAGAGGTGCCCAATGATCCCGGGGCCCAGCGGAGAGCTGCTCGGTGAGGGTGGCTCTGCTTTGTCCTGAGCTGCACCTGACGTGCTGTGCGGGGGAGTGGTTAGGGGGTAATCAGGGTGATTAGGGGGCTAATTGGCATGGCCAGTCAGAGCTAGTGAGCATCACAAGTGCACCTGCATTCTAAATTCAGTCCATTTTTAAAAAGTCTGTGTGCCTTGATGCACCACGGGAAAAACCAGCAGACGGGGTCACCTTAGGTCATTGACATGACCTTGGTTTTGGGCTCATGAGAGAGAAGGAGAGAGCAGGCTTGAGCACAGCAGTGACCGCGGCCCCCCAGCCATGGCCACCTCTGTGTGGATTGGGATGAGCTCAGGCTCTGGGTCCAGTGCCGGCTTTTGCACCTGCTGGTGGAGGCCTCCTCAGCCTCCTTAAGGTCAGGCTTCGGTGCTGTCAAATACAGTGGGGATCCGTTCAGCCCTCCTCCATGGAATACGGCCCAGAGACCTCCTGAAACTACATCAGGCTGCACTGTATTTCCTTCCGGAAGGAAAGCTTTTGTGACATTTTGTTTGAGGATCCAGAATCCCACAGTATTTTTGACTGTTCCAGCCTCCTCCTGGGTGCAGGCCCCAGGTCAGGGCAGGGAGTGGCTTCCCAGCCTGGGCCCTCTGGGGGTCCTCGTGATGGGAAGCTCAAGGCCTCCCTGTCAGCTCAGGAGGCTGCGACCCGCTTGTGCGAAGAGGACAGAGGCCTCTGCCTCTTGGCCATCAGCTGTTGAGATCTGCACCTCCCAGAGGGAGCATGCCTGGCTGCCTGCGAGCTGGAACAGGCTGAGCGCACACTCGGATGCGGATGCATGTCCCTAGAAGCTGCCATGGCGGCACCTTCCACCCTGAGCCGGAGCCTGGGCTTCCCTTCCCATCCTACTCCGCTCTGGAGCGAGGCCTGCTGACCTCTTGTTGGGTGAAGGAGTCACTTTGTCCTGTGGATAGACAGGGATGCCGAGCGCAGAGTTCCTGTGAACTGGGCACCCCTTGCTCCACCGTTGGGGAGCCAGCGGCAGGTGAGGGGAGGGCTCTGTGCGAAACGGCCTGGGAAATGCCACTAAGTGAGAGACACAGATTTCTAAAGTTAGGAAACATTTTTATATAGAACCACTGGGAGAGCGAACAACTATGCACCTAAAGAAGGCACTGATGCCTGGGCAGGGGCTCAGCTGGAGCGTTGTCTTGTGCACCAAAAGGTTGCCAGCTCGAGTCTCCATCAGGGCACATCCCTAGGTTGCAGGTTCCATCCCTGATCAGGGTGTGCAGAAAGCAACCGATCCATGGTTCTCTCTCACATTGACCTCCCTCCCTCCCTTCCTCCTTCCCTCTCTCTCTAAAGTAAATAAAAAATATCTCCAGGTGAGGATTGGAAAAAAAAAAAAAAACAGTCACTGATCATAGAGGCCAAGAGCCTGCCGCATTCCCAAGGGGGGACTATAGATCATACCTAATATTACTGATTGCACTAAGGAGGCTTTTTTCTAGAGCTGCATTCCCTTGGGATGCATTTTGGGAAATACTGACTTGTAATTATTTTTCTAAATGGGAAAGCCATGGGTAAGTGGTTTATACTTGGGGTAAATAATGAGAACTGCATCATTGAAGAACTACATTGTCCCAGGTGCAGAGAGTTAAAATGCTGTTGGTGGGTCATGGAGGCTTGGACATATGTTTCCTCATAAGCTGGTAATTTTCTCAGTATCAAGTTTCTTTTATTGTTTTATTTTTATTTATTTATTTTTTTGTCTAAAGTTTTACATATGTCTCCTTTTTCCCCAATTGACCTCCCTCCCCCCAGCCATTCCCAACCCCAGCAAGCCCCCACCACCCCAGTGTCTGTGTCCATTGGTTATGCTAATATGCATGCATTTTAAGCCCTTTGGTTGCTCTCTAACCTCCCCCCTCCCCTACCATTTGTCTCTGGATCTATTCTTGTTCAATAAATTATGTTGATCTTTATATCCCACATATGAGTGAGATCATGTGACATTTATCTTTCTTCAAGTTTCTTTTAAAAAGGAGTATTTCACAGCTGGCCAGCATGGCTCGGTTGCTGAATGTAGTTTTGTGCACCAAGAGGTTGCTGTTTAATTAGGCTTGGCCTCCAGTAGGGGATGTGCAGGAGGCAGCAGATCCATGTTGATGTTTTTCTCTCATGGATGTTTCTCCCTCTTCCTTTCTCACTCTCTAAAACACACACACACACACACACACACACACACACACACACACTAAAAACATATTTTAGAAAACATTTTTAAAGGAGTATTTTGTGTAGTAAATTTTCACTTGTACATCATGTGTGGAGTTTAAAAACGGGTGGAAAACACGCCTTTTCTCAGTAAATGGGGTCCATGTAGGTCTAATGGGAGGATGGGAGCTGTGAGAATCACAGGTGATTATACCCAGGAAAGTGAGCTTACTAGTGTGTTTTCCCTCAGTAAGGAAGAAGACTGAAAATATCACAGTACTCTGAATGAAGATATCACTGGGATACGACGATGGAGACACTTTCTGTCAATAGCAGGGTGATTGTTGCAAATAAAGGGGTTCAGCCTTTGGAACCCTGAATACCTTCACTGGATGTTGTCCGGTGCCTATTTCAGTATTACCCAGTACTTTATGTATTATATTTATAGAGGGTCCTCATCACCAACTTCACTGGACCCTCCTGGAAATTTGGGAGGTAGATCAGTTATCTCTATCCTATAGATGCGGAAAATGAGCCCCAGGGAAGATTTAGGGCAGTTTCTGTGGAAAAAAATACGTGAGGTAATTATATTCCAAATGACATAGATATTTGTCAAACATTTAAGAGAACATTTGGAACAACAGATTTTAAAAATAATTGGAATTGGTACCTAACCAACAATGGGAACTAAAGGACAGAGGAGCGCTGTAATATAATTTTTATGGGTTGTCATAAATACTGCCATGTAGCTTGCACATGCTTTACAAATCAGATGAAGTGCCTACTGAAGACCATACCTCGTGAATTTCTGTTAATGTAGGTTAAGACCCAAGGTTTAAAGAACAGTTTTTAAAAATGTAAGCTTTTGAAATGCTTTCAGTTAGCAGGTTAACATACTTGCAGCATAGAAGTGGTTTAACAAAATATTAGAAAAGTAGTGGAAATATTAGAATAAGGATCTTGAACTCATACAAGTAAGTATGTGGAGAGTATCTGAAAGAAAAATAGTCTTGTTCCATCAGTTATTAGAAGCAGTAAAATTATCTCAGAAAAGGGAGGAAGATGTACTGAACACTGACACATCTTAGAGTGGGAAGAAATGGTCGCCAACAAAAGAGCTGCCACTGGAAGGTTTGAAAGGGCCCAGGGAGGGTTTACAGACAAGGAGCAGGGGGTGTTCTTTGCATTTCCCATACATCAGAGGTATGTGCGCTCTTTTAGACAACATTGTACTGGAGGTTTAGCCAGTGTGATAAGGCAAGAAAAATAAATGAAAGTCATAAAAATTAGGAAAAAAGAAAGCCACATTATCTCTATTTGCAGATGATATAATCATTTACAGAGAAAACCTAAGTGATCAATAAAACCAGTAGAACTGATCAGTGAATTTAGCAAGGTCACAGTATATACGATCAGTTTATAAAAACAAAACAAAACAAAAACCCACAAAAAAATTGCTTGCACTGCATTTGGAAAATAAAATTTTAAAAATATATTTACAAGGGTATCAAAAACTAAACACTTGGGAATAAAATATAAAAGAGATGTGTGAAACCTCTGACATGGATGAGAATGATTAACGAAGAACTCAATAGATGAATTGATAGAGCATGTTCAGTTAACAAACTCAGTCTGATTAAGATGTTAGTTCTTCACAAACTGATTTATAGGTTCAGCACCATCCCAGTCAGAATGTCAGCAGGACTTAATGTAGATGTCTCTGGGAATGCACAATAACTCTAACAGAAAACTTAGGGAAAAATAAGAACAACATTGGAGGACTTCCTCTACTTGACTTTAGGGCTTGCTATGCAGTGAGAGCAATCCAGAAAGTTTGCTACAAGATGCACAGATGGATTCATGCAACAGAATAGAGGGCCCCAATCCACACTGAGGTGTGGTTTGAGAAAGGGACCAAGTAAATTCAATGGAGAAGTTTTTTCTGAGGAAGACTACCCACATAGGAAGAAAGTAAAAAAAAAAAAGCACCCTCTTCCCACCTTGCAGTTATACACAAAAATTAATTCAAAATGAATCAAAGTTATAAATGTAAAAACTGAAACTGTTATAAAGCTTCTTGAGGAAAATAGAGGAGAAAAATCTTGGCAACCTTAGGAAGGCAAAGAAGTTTAGACGAGAACAGAAAGCACTAGTTTCAAAAGGGAAAAAATGGATAAATTACACTTTATCAAAACTGAAGAGACAGGCCCATCAAGAGACACAAATAAGAGAGTAGGTGGAAATTAACTAAGTTTCTTCTGCTACCGCTTCTGTCTGGGAGCATCCAGACGTTGCATTCCTTCAGTGCCCGCTCGGCGCCAGCCACATCGCAGCAGGCAGAGTGTGATGTGGTCCTCATGAGGCATTCGGCTTCGTGGGAGGAACAGTCAGACAAATAATATGGAATGACAGATGCAAGGACAGTGTAGGCAAAGGACTCACAAGACAGCTTTCGTTTGAGAAGTGTAGAGCACTGGCCGTGGTTAATGATTTGCCAAGTTGCCAAGCCAACCTAAGTGGGGGCTTGCTGGGCCCTATCTGCACCCCAGCTCCCCGCTCACGTCTTTTTTTCCTTTCTGCTGTTCTCAGCAAAAGGAGTGGCATTTTAAGCAATAGCTTAGTGGCTAGGATCAAGTAGTAAAGGGCATTCATGTTTTCAGTGTACTACGGAGAGAAATGGAATTGTAGATCTTTAGAGAACTCCCATTTTAAAGTTGCTATGTTTTAAAGGCCTTGTTTTAAAATTAATTATCAACATCAGAGTTAGGCAAGTTTCTCTAAGTATGTTTCCCTGCTCAGACGGGCCTGCCCTCTGGGCTTGGCTATTTATACCTGGTGGGTCCCTGTTGCAGGGTTGGCGAGGTTGACCGGGAGGCACTGGGGAGTAGGAACAGTCATGGGAAATGAATGCTTGTGTCCCTTCGTTCCCCTTGGATGGTGGCAGCAAAACACTGGTTTTGTCTTGTGTCCTTCGGATCACTTCATACACATACTTGTAGTTCTTACCATCTCTTTGCCCGTCATTATTATTTCAGCTTAATAATGAGGCAGCCAGGGCCAGAGGTTATATAGCCATTTGAAGATGACTTAATAAATGACTCTGAATCCTTTCTCTCTGATTCTCCCACTCGGTTTTGGTTTTTTTCTCTGCTGGGAGTTGGTAGATTTTCATGGTGATAGCTTCTGTTGCTGCTCATTCTTGATTTTGTCCTCCTCTGTTTACCCAGGTCAGGCTGCTGATACTCACCGTTTCCCAGTGAGTTCAAGACCCTCATCATAGTCTCCGCTTCCCCCAAGCACCCAATGATTCTCATTTTCTGCAATATTAGTGGTACTGGTATTCAATACAAATACCTTTGCAGGAGTGGTTCCCAATAAATGTTTAAATGAATAGAAAATGAAAGACCAAACATCTCGTTGTCCAAACACTTTGATCATTTTCCTCTATTAATTACCTCCTATTTCTCATGTATTACCAAGTTTGATGTATTTTTCCATTGTGTCTGTTTTTTGTTTTTTTGTTTTTTTTGTTTTTATTCCTGAAGTCCTCATTGCTTACTTTTTGTTTCCAGTCCCTCCCCAGTCAGGTCTGTTGTTCACAGAGCAGCTAAAATAATCTTAGCAGGAAGAGAGTGTATCTCTCTACTTACAGTCCATGTGCTGGGAGCAGCAGGTGTGAAGCAGGTGCTGGTGGAGGAAATGTCCTGTATGTTTAAAACACTGTGCAAGTGAGCATGGGGAACAATACACGGGGTCCCTCCAAAATGTAGACACACTTTCACAGCTGATAGCTCAGTTTTGAAAATGAAATGCATTTTAATAAACTAAGGTTTATCAGTCATGGGTAGCAACACTTTTTTTTCTCTATTGATTAAGGTATTACATGTGTGTCCTTATCCCCCTATTACTCCCCCCACCCTCCGACTCATGCCATCACCCCCCTGTTGTCTCTTGTCCATTGGTTAGGCTTATATGCATGCATACAAGTCCTTTGGTTGATCTCTCCTCCTTACCTCTGCCCTTCCCTACCTTCCCTCTGAGGTTTGATGGTCTGATCGATGCTTCTCTGTCTCTGGATCTGTTTTTGTTCAGTTTATGTTGTTCATTATATTCCACAAATGAGTGAGATCATGTGATACTTATCTTTCTCTGACTGGCTTATTTCACTTAGCATAATGCTCTCCAGGTCCATCCATGCTGTTGCAAATGGTAAGCATTCCTTCTTTTTTACAGCAGCATAGTATTCCATTTTGTAGATGTACCACAGTTTTCTAATCCATTCATCTGCTGATGGGCACTTAGGCTGTTTCCAAATCTTAGCTATGGTGAATTGTGCTGCTATGAACATAGGGGTGCATATATCCTTTCTAATTGGTGTTTCTAGTTTCTTGGGATATATTCCCAGAAGTGGGATCACAGGGTCAAATGGCAGTTCCATTTTTAGTTTTTTGAGGGAACTCCATACTGTTCTGCACAGTGGCTGCACCAGTCTGCATTCCCACCAGCAGTGCTCCTTTTTCCCTGCATTCTCGCCAGCACTTGTCGTTTGTTGATTTGTTGATGGTAGCCATTCTGGCATGTGTGAAATGGTACTGCATTGTCGTTTTGATTTGCATCTCTTGGATGAGTAGTGACTTTGAGCATGTTTTCATATGTCTCTTGGCCTTCCTATGTCTTCTTTTGAAAAATATCTATTTAGGTCCGTTGCCCATTTTTTCATTGGGTTGTTTATCTTCCTTTTGTTAAGTTGTATGAGTTCCCTATAAATGTTGGAGATTAAACCAATGTAGCAGGATACAGAATTACTGCAAGAAATCTATGGCTTTTTTGTACACCAATAGTGAATTTACAGAAAGAGAGATAAAAAAGATCCCATTTATCATCGCACCAAAAAAAGTAAGATACCTAGGAATAAACTTAACTAAGGAGGTAAAAGACCTGTACTTGGAAAACTACAGGACACTGAAAAAAGAGATAGAGGAATATACAGATGGGAGAACATACTGTATTCATAGACTGGTAGAATCAACATCATTAAAATGTCCATACTGCTCAAAGCAATCTACAGATTCAATGGACTCCTCATTAAAATACCAAAGGCATATTTCACAGACGTAGAACAAACTCTTCAAAAATTCATCTGGAATAAAAAAAGACCCTGAATAGCTGCAGCAATCCTGATAAAGAAGAACAAAGTACTAGATATCAAGCTGTATTACAAAGCCACTGTTCTCAAAACAGCCTGATACTGGCACAAGAACAGACATATAGATCAATGGAATAGAATAGGAAACCCAGAAATTGACCCAAACCACTATGCTCAATATTCAACAAAGGAGGCAAGAACATACAATGGAGCCAAGACATTTCCTTCAATAAATGGTGTTGGGAAAATTGTACAGATACATGCAAAAAGATGAAACTAGACCACCAACTCACACCATACACAAAAATAAACTCAAAATGGATAAAAGACTTAAACATAAGATGGCAAACCATAAAAATATTAGAGGAATCCACAGGCAGCAAAACCTCAGACATATATCAAAGCAATCTCTTCACCAATACAGCTCTTAGGGCATTGGAAACTAAGGAGAAAATAAACAAATGGGACTACATCAAAATAAAAAGCTTCTGCACAGATAAAGAAACCATCAACAAAACAACAAGAAAGCTCACTGCATGGGAGAACATATTTGCCAATGTTATCACCGATAAGGGTTTAATCTCCAACATTTACAGGGAACTCATACAACTTAACAAAAGGAAGATAAGCAACACTTTTTATTAAAAATTGATTTACATGGCATATGCCCACTAACATTGACAGGGTTACATAAGTACAGCCACATGGAAGTATATCACCGAATAATTTCATTCATTTCTAGCAGTCTCAGGGTTCTTGTCAGCAAAGCCCCACATTGCTTTTCTTCTCTAATTTTCAAGATGTAGATCTTAAAGCTCCAAGGGATGATATTCTAATCTGAGTGTGAAAGCACTTTGGGCATTTAGCGTAGTGTGTGTTTTTCAAGGGGTCTATACTGACTGGGGGCACTGGGCTCCCTTCTCAGCCTTTGCTCTTCAAGTGAGATTGCCCCAGCAAAGGAAGTGCAGTCCCCGTGTGGCTGCTCACATGCCCAACCCTGACCGAGTAGGCGCTCTCTCTCAGTCCCACGCTCTCAGTGGAGTCCTGAGAGGTCCCGCCAGGGTCAGCTGGAAAACAACAAGTATCCCAACCTGATCACTGGCCCATGCATTCTGCCCATATCATGGGAATAAACCTGCCCATTTTCCAAAAACAAAATGATAGCCGGGCCCAGCAGGCTGATGGCTGGGGATGTCAGGAAGCAAGCCTGCTCTGCGGTAGCCTGCTCTTTGTCGGCACCTTCCTGTGGCCCCCACCTGTCAATTACAGGGAACAAACATGTTGGCAGATGTTTGCTGCACAGCCTTTGAGTTTTGTGTGTAATGAGCTCAAGTGTTCTGGGAACCCAGGAAAGGGGGTGTTAACTATGTAGGGGAGTCCGTGAAGGCTTTGGGGTAAATGATGTTGGCACGAGGTCTGCAGGCTGAAAGGAGAGGTCAAGTGGAGAGGGAGTTGAATGGCCTTCTAGGCAAAAGCAGAACAACTCAAAAATTACAGCAAGTCATGGTGGCAGAGGCCGTGCTGGCAGCAGAGGCCATGGTAGTGGCTGTGGCAGAAGTCATGGTGGTGGCACAGGCCATGGTGGTGGCTGGAGGCCATGGTGGTGGCCATGGCAGAACCGTCGTGGTGGCCATAGTGGAAACCGTGTTGGTGGTGAAAGCCGCGGTGGTGGCTATAGTTGAAGTTGTGGTGGAGGCCGTGGTGTGGCCGTGATGGAACCCATGGTAGAGGCCGTGGTGAAGGCCATGGTGGAGGCCTTGGTGGTGGCTGTGGTGGAGGCCATGGTGGA
>PVJC01055279.1:0-10240 GCA_004026665.1 Murina feae
TGTCCAGTTTATTTTACGTGGATTAAAAAAAAACCCATCAAACTGGAAACTCTTCTCTGTACAGTAAGTAAGCAACCTGATGGGACTTTCAGATCACTTAACAAAATGCAGTCCTGTTCTTAGACACTCGTCTCCGTAGCCTGGACAAGTCAGTGCATCACCTTAAAGGTGAATTCCAACGGACAATATCACAGTCATTGGACCTACACTTTCACTAGATCCCTCTTCCCAGTGACATCCGCTCATCACTATCCTCCGCAGCTAAAAGCATTTGCTCAGCAGAGGGCTAGAGATGGTGGCCTCTCAGGTCCTGTACAGGGCAAGGTAAATGCCCCGACCTCGGGAGGCCTCAGCCCAAGGCAGAGAATGATAAAGCCTACTGATCCAGGTAGCCGGTAAGCTTTAAAGCTTCGCATGAATTAAACAAATGGGTAAAGGTATAACAAAGAGTAAGTGAGAGGCAAGGAAGAGCCCCTGTTGGTGTTGTGTGACCAAGTGGAGATATCAGATGAGCAAACAAATAAAAAATAACCAGATTTCACTTTTGACCAGTGTGTTGGCTTCTGGCTTCCATGTTACATGGCAGGTAGTAATTATCAAGTGGAGAGGAGACACAGAAATATATTTTATTCATTAAGAAGAAAATTGAAAAAGATTTTGGGTTTTAACTCATTGGATCAATAAACTCTTGTAAGCTTACAAAACTGTGCAGAACATTTGACTTAACCCAGCCTACAGTAGAGAAGGCCCTTAAAATGAGGCAGAGAAGTATGAGCTACTACTGAATTATACTAAGAAGCCAGTCTGAAAGGGGCTTATTTAATGAAGCTTGTTTTAAATAGTCCATCTCTTGTGAGGATGTGTGCACTTCTCGGAGTCCTTCTGTGCCCGGGTTTTGTTTTTTGTGAACTTAGTGAATAGGATTTAAACTTCTTAGCTTCTTTTTTTTTTTCTTTCAAAAACTACAAACGCAATCAGTTTAAGTAGAATCCATTCAATTGGCCTCTGCTTTCTGAATGCAAGAAAGAAGCTCCTTTTCCTCCCCTTCGTTTCATTCCAGCTGAGCACAGTGCAGCAAACATCTCATGCTGAAATCAGTGCCTTTTTAAAACTTCAAGGGGCTTGAAAGCTCCGAACCTGTTCAGAGGTGAAGTGGCTCCCAGAGATCAGCTCAGACGCACCCTATTTGCACTTCCCTCTGCTGTAAAGGATCTCAGCCCTTTATCCACGGGCCTCATTATGAAAGTTCTCTCACTAGGAACGCTGGACCAGGGCAGGGCTCCTTTTGGTGTTGCAGCGTCACTCTCTGTAAAGAATCCTGGCCACTCGCTGACGTCTACTGTGAGATCAAGGGAAACCAGGTTCTCTACCGTGGAGGATGGGAGTTAATTGCTCTGCCCTCCCTGAGAGCCTCTGGCGTCCCGCCTGCCTTCAGATAGGCACTGGCTTCTTTCTCTTCTCTCCAAGGGTTATCACTATTGTGGAGGGAGGAAGGTCTGTAGATCCGCCCAGCTGAGTTCAGAGAGTACGAGAGTAAAAACCTCCCAGCCAATTTTTTAACCTCTTGAAAAGCAGGAACTGCAGAATCCTAACACCCTTCTGCAGGTAGCCAATGTCTTTAGTTTGGGCTTCTTCCTTTCTCAACAGGTGGCGTTAGCTCTAAAACCGGCAGCTTTCCAAAAGAAAAGAAAAATATACCTCGCAATGCAAAGTGTGGGCTTACAGGTTAACTTCCTACTAAGATGCATCTCGTGTCTCAGGGCTTCCTGTTCTGCAAATGTGTCCTGGTCCTGGGTGTCCTATTTTTTGCTCATGCAGTCTCCAGGGCAGTTCAGGGATCATTCCAGCTCTTCGGATGAAGCTGTAATCTGCAAATTCCTAGAGAAAAGTGAATGCTTTTGAAATGTTCGCTTAGTGGACTTTCTTCTTCGGGTGCCCAAATCACATTAAATTGTTCAGTTTACGACTGAGGAGCCCCGTTAATTCTTGCAGGTGGCTAAAGTAACATCTACCACTAATGACTCTCTGTTTAAGCAACTGCTTCCCCCCTCCCCCGCCCGCACCCCGTATTTAAATCTCACAATAGTCTCTGGCCCAAGGTAGGATTTGCATCAGTAGGAACTTCAAGGAGGATTTTTGGCTTCATTGAGCATTGACAATAATGCTCTATAGGTACAAATTAGCATTATTTCAGATAATGTTAGGAATTTGCATTCCCAAGTTTGGTTTGTTTTCCACTATTATATCCAAACCTGTTCCAAGGTGAAGTGGCTCCCAGAAATCAGCTCAGACGCACCCGATTTGCACTTCCCTATAGCATCAAACTTAATCCATCCCTATGAGAGCCAAAGCAAGTTTCACTTAAACTCTAAAGAAGCAGCCCCTTAAGGGAAGCACTCATGGGGTACCTCTTACGGGCAGCAATATTTAAGGCCTGTCAAAGGTTTCAAACATAAGCATCTTCTCCAAACTCTTTGCTCAATATGAAAATTTTGCTCATTTTAAGAGCATTTAGCATTAAATGTTTCCTTTTAACTACCTAAGACGAGGAGTAGACTTGGTCTTTGGGGAAGAAAAGAAACATTGTGGATGCTCAAGGATTAGACCTAAAGTATTCTCAGATAATTTCCAACATCAGCCTTCTAGAAATGTTTTTATTTGAATGGATATTATCTCTCCACAATGAAGTGGATGTCCTATTACTTCATCCCATATGTAATATCAAATATTAAAAGTTCTCATGGAAAGTGGATTTCTGCATTTAAGGGGAAGAACATTCAATTGCTCTGTTAGGCAAGTCATAGTTTATTTATGTTGTAAAAGAGCTTAGGAGACCAGGCTCTCTTCACAGTGAGGTGGGCATTTCAGGAGTAGGGATAGGCATGCTTCATATTTCTATCAAGCTGAACATAATTTACAAGATCAGGCACAAGAGGGAAATGTTCTGAATTTGTCTTAGCGTTTTAATGTGGAAAACGAGTCACTGCACTCTAGCCCGGAGATACTTGGTATTGATAGGCCAGAGCCAATCACTGCTCCCCTTGGTGGCTAATGATTTGTACGAGATCTAATTCTCACAGTACCCAAACGCCTGCCAAATCGAATCGCACACTGCATTCTTGTAAGTAACGTGTGTCTCAGGTGACACTCTGTGACAAATGGCCTTGGGTTGTGTAAAAATTTAAGAAGATGCTTTCTTCATTTATTATCCCCAACACTCAAACCTCTTCATCTCCAGCTAAGAGGCCTTGAGTTAGTGTGTAAAGAAAAATACGCAACACTTCTCTTGTGCATCTCTCTGGCTTGGCATGCAGCCAACACTGACTTGCCACCTGGCATCGCACAGGCTTGGGTCCAGGGCACCAGGAGTCAGGAGGGAAGAAGGCCATCTTCTCACACATCTGGCACTTGAGTTAAAGGACCCCCTTTTGTGTGAATTAGGTAATTGGGACAAGTGTTAGAAATGACGCTCCTGTCATTTCCTACAAATGGACTTTCCTAAAGTCTTTCTAGCAGGGAGAAATTGGTATGAGAATAGAAGACTTAGAAAAAAATCCTATGTATTAGCCTCTCATTGCTTCAAACAGTATTTCTTGAACTCTGACTTAGTTCCAGGCACTGTGTTAGGCACAGGTTAGGTAATTTTAAATACATCGGATGAGGTCTCTGCCCTATCAGACTAGTTTATAACCTAGCAAGTAGACAAATAAACATATTCCATAATTTCAAAATGTGTCAGGTGCTATGTAAGAAAAGAGTAAGGTGCTATAAAGGGTTGGAGAAGGCTATGGTGGAGAGAATGCTAATTTAGTGACCATCAGCGTTCCATGGGGTTGTAGAATCAGTGTCTTCCCTATTAGCCACTTTATAATTTTGCTTCAAGACTGTAGTCTCTGTAGCATTTAAATAGCTCAACCTTGCCTACCTCACCAGCTTTCTGTCCTTCTCCCCTTGCCTCAGAAGCTCTGAATTTCTTGCCCCTCATAATGCTTTGTCAAGCCTCCATTACTTTGTGTCTGCTGGCTCCACTTCTTTAGCACAATGGCTCCTCTTTATCTTCCATGGCTTATCTGGAATACGAATGCCTCTAGGAAATCTGACTCTTCCCTCCTTCCCATTAAAAGGTTCCACATGGCTCAGTTCCAGGGGGCACATTATCATGTGTATTGTTGTATGTAAAATGGTTGAATATCAGCAATTCCATATGGTTTGATCAATCTGAAGGGCAGCAAAGCAGTGACTTCCACTCATACAGACTAGTGTGCATGCCATTTCCGAAGTTGTGCAATATGGAGGCTCTGCTGGCTACATGGCCCCTCTCTGTGTCCTGTGGCATACTGTACCCTACCTTGTATCTTACCATTTTATGTAAAGTGATTGGCTGACCTCACTATGTGTTATTTAAACAGCTGGTTAAAACTAGGCTGCTGAAACCTGGAACTTGGGAATTTTGGTGGGAAAAATGTCAAGAGCACCATTATTTATGGACATTAGAAATGGTAGATAAGATTGAAGAACCCTAAACGAAGCACAACTGAGAATGTCCCTGGTTCACAGGAGCTGATCTGACAGTTTCAATTCTACATCTGCTACTATTAATTTTCCCAGAGAGAGCAACGTGGTTGCTGTCTTGTTTGTTTTGCTTCCATTTCCAATCACCAGTCTGTGAACTCTGCTCGGCATCAGGAGAAGCACAGAGAACCTTACATCTTAGAAATTATCTGCCCCAGATCCCAAACACTGCAGGAAGCCCTTTAAGAGATTTCGGTCTCATCCCAGACTTGAGGTAAAGACTTCCATGGACTGAGAGCTTGTTAGCATACCACAACCCCTGCTAAGGAAAGTCCTTTATGTGGAGGCAAAATATGCCTCCCAGGACCTCAACAAATGGGATCACTTCCTGTCCTTGGAACAGTATAATCCTTGTTCCGTGCAACAGTTTACCTACTTACATGCTTCTACTTTTTTTTCCTCCCCTTTGGGACTTAAGTATATTCAGCGTAGCCTTTTCCAAAATGGTTACAACCATCAGGTAGAAGTTCATTGAGAATATGGATCCTGAGGGAGGGTGCAGGATGAGCAGAGAGGAGTGGGTCTCAAACACTGCTCCACAAGGAACAAGGATTCAAATGCTCATTAGCTGGTATGGATGGCATCCTGTGTGTGGCACAGTTAACACTCGGCTCTACACAACAATAGCAGTGTTAACGCAGTTACCTGGCAGCAAAGCATTTCCAAAAACGCCAGCCTTTTTTCTCATTGACTATTGATGACTGCAGCCCAGGGGGAAGGAGTACATTTATAAGCATCAATCAGGGCAGGAAAGGCGCCTTCCAGTCTCTTTGAAACAAGATAATGTATGTGAAAGCTCTTTGTCAACTGAAAAGCAGTATACAAATGTAAAGCATTTTTATCATTGTTTTATAAGGAAGTTGGAATAGAATTGTTGTTTGTTTTAAAGATTTCTATGTGGCCTGCTCAGTAGATACCTAACAACAGAATGCTGCCTTCCTTTTCATCTTCTCTGAGTGGATATACAACAAAATTGTTTTTAAGTAGTGAAGTTCAGACTACACTTCTGCTTCCAGGTCTTTGAAAGCCATTTCCTTTGGTATTTTCTCAATGCACATTTTATTCTAAAATGACAATTTACCAAGATGCTTGCCTAGGACTATGAGATGTAATGCATCTGAACAAACATGATCCCCTACTTCTGCAAACGCAAAGATGTATCATTTGTAGAGTAGTTGCCATGTGCTGAACGTTGTTAGGAGTTGTATGGATATTACCTCAATTAATCCTCACCTCCACCTCCACCCTGATTTACAGATGAAAATGTAAATATTTTCTGGAGGTTAAGAAGCTAATAATTGGCAGAACTCAGAATTTAAGCCCAGTTATTTCATCCCAAATGTTTTGCTTCTTAATCTCCAAAGAAGTTATATTAGAAATCTACAGATGAAAACCAGATTATTAATCCCACAATGGTTTTCTTACACTTCCACAAAAGAATTAATTTTGAGATTATAAGTAAGTTCTTTATGAGTGTCTCTTTAGCTGAAAAACATTATACACTATTATCTCTCCTTTTACCCACTTAATTATACCACATTTTTTACATTATAAACTTAGAACTTTTAAGTAAATTCTTCTATTTTGTCATTGGCAATTGTGGTAGTTGCTTTTTACTCCTTTGTTGATTAGATTTTTAAATTCCGGAGCTGTCACACTTATTAAAAGAATTAAAGATTACCAACTTAGAAAAATGAGCAAACTATTTTTAAACCTTTAAAAATGTATCTGTACTCTGGCCAGTGTTTCTAAGTGGTTAGAGCATAGGCTCCATGCACCAAAGGGTTGCAGGTTTGATTCCCGGATTTGCTCCCCACTCCCAGTCAGGGTACCCACAGGAAGCAACCAGTCAATGTGTTTCTCTCACATCGATGGTGTTCTCTCTCTCTCTCTCTCTCTCTCTCTCTCTCTCTCTCTCTCTCTCTCTCTCTCTCTCTCTCTCTCTCTCCCTCCCCCCCTCTCCCTCTCTCTCTCTCTCTCTCTCTCTCTCTCTCTCTCTCTCTCTCTCTCTCTCTCTCCCTTCCACTCTCTAAAAAAAAAAAAAAAAGGAAAAAATATACTCAGGTGAGGATTTTTTTTTAATGTCTCTATTGCACATTATCTTTAAAACTCTGAGGTTGGATTACCACTTTCAGGAAGAGGCAATGGACATATTTTTCCCTATTCCTCCACTAATGACAATTAAAAACTATGGAAATTATATATAAAACAAAACATAAAAATACTCTGGTAAGTAACAAGAAAAGAAAGACCGGCTTGCAGCCTCAAAACCAAGAATTACCACATTGGTAGATTTTTGTTTTGCCTTATATATATCCCAGGCTGGAAAACTCAGAAATCTGGAAATATCAATAGGGGTAGATAGAAAAAGCCATAAGGAACACTTGATATCTTATCTGATGAGGAAAGGGACAGCCCAACAAGACCAAAAAATTGCTGTGGCTCCACTCCCACCCTTACTAGCAATGGCTGAGGAGGGAATCTAGACTTGCCCCTTACCACAGTGTACTAAGTGGGATGGTATTAAGGAAGACTATATGATGAGCCTGGAAATTTTGGCCAGAAATTCTAGTTAGTATAATAATGCAAGAAAATAATATAAGATGCATACAGATAAAAGAAAAGAAACAAATACAGCTCTCCCTATATATACATTACATGATTTTCTATGTAGGAAATCTCAAGGAATCTACAAAAAAATAACTCCCAAAATTAATACATGAGTTCAACAAGGTGACAAGATACAAGATAAGCACACACAAATCAATTCTATTTCTATATACTATGACACAAAAATTAAAAATATAATACTATTTTTAATTACTAAAAAATGGAATAGTTAAGTGTAAATCTGACAAAACATGTACAGAACTTGTATATTGAAAACTTCAAAATGCTGCTGAAAAGACATTAAGAAAAGTTTAAATAAATAGAGAGGCATGCCTTGTTCATGAATTCGAAGGTTTAACAGTAAGGATGTCAATTCTCTCAATGTTATATACATATTTAATGTAATTCCTATCAAAATTCCAGCAAGGGATTTTGTTTTAAATATAGATATGATTATTCTAAACATTTATATGGAAGGGCAGAGGAACTAGAAAAGCTAAAATAACTGAAAAAGAGTAAAATAGGCAGAATCAGTTTACCCAGTTTCAAGACTCACTATATTGCTATAATATTTAAGACTGTGTGATATTGGCAGAGGATGGCCACATAAATAAATAGAGAATGCAGAAACAGATGTCCACAAATATGCCCAACTAATTTTTGACAAAGATTCAAAAGCAATTCCATGGAGAAATGGTAACCTTTTCAAAAAATAATGGTGAAGCAATTGAGCAGTCATAGGAAAAATAAATACCTCAAACTAAGTCTCACACTTTATACAAAAATTTATTCTAAATGGATGATGCACTTATATGTAAAGCATGAATCTATAAAATTTCTATTAAAAACATAGAAAAATGTTCAGAACATAGATGAGACAAAAGATTATTAGACTTTATAACAAACGTACAATTCATAAAAGGAAAATTTGATAAATTAAACTTCATCAAAAATAAGAATCTTTATCTCTGCCTAAGACCTTGTTAAGAAGAAGAAAAGATACCTTGAAGACTGGAAGAAAGTATTTGTAAACCACATAGCCAACGAAGGACTAGTAGCTAGACTATATAAGGAACTCCAAAACTAAGCAGCAATAAAACAGTCCAATTAAAAAATAGGCAGAAGACATGGAGAAACATTTCACGTAAGAAGGTACAAAGTTGGCAAATAAGCCCACGAAAAGATGTTAAACATCATTAGCCATTATGGAATTAGAAGTTAAAACCACATGTAATATATCTATCCACTTGTAAAAATGGCTGAAATAAAAAATAATGGCAATAAAAAATGTGGGTGAGGATGCAGAAAAACTGGATCTCAAATGTTGCTAGTGGAAGAGTAAAATGGTACAGACATCCTGTAAAATAATTTGGTGGCAGAAAAATGGGTGTGGCTAATATAGCTACATAAAGAATCCTATGGTGATGGAAATGTCCTGTATCTTAACTGTATCAAAATGAGTTAAGATACACACACACACACACACACACACGCACATACACACGGAATCTCTCTATGTTATTTCTTATAACTTCATGTAAATGTATAATTATCTCAAAGTAAAAAGTTTAATTTAAAATGGCATAAGATCATGTCATAATTTGGACTTTACATTGATATGATGATGGAAATATAGCTGAAATATTTAAACTCTCAGGTAAGTTTTAAAAGGTGGGTTATAATGAAGAGATAACTATGACTCAGAAGATGAAAATTTATCATCAGGAACAGGCAAAATATTACTTAAAATATGTAGTTTCATTCAACCAACATTTATTGCATAGCAGCCATATGCCTGTGAGCAGATAAAGACGAGCATAGCACAGTGCCAGGCAACCAGGACTTAAGTGGCTGGTGCTGAACAGAGAACACATCAAACCTTAGAGGCTGCATGTGTACCTTGGATAGTTCAGGGTTCATTAGCAAAGTGGTAGCTAGTATTTACTGAGCATGTGTTCTGTAGTAGCATTATGCTACCATCTTTACATTCATTCTTAATTAAATCTTCAAAAAAAATCCTGAAAGTTGATTTTATAACTATCATTTTACAGATGGAAAAACAGAAGTCATGCAACCCACCCAGCACATGAGTGAAGCAGTAAGTCAAATCCAGCTCTGACTTCAGGGTAGCCTGGACTTAACCATAACAGAAGTTTATAGCACGTGCCACATAGTGCAGACCAGCATAGTCTGCAGTGTGGCTAGAGGGTTGGGAGGACAGGGAAAAGGTTGGGAAATATTTAATGAGGAGGCACAATTTGAGTTGGGTCTTGCAGAGTGAGTAGGAGTTTAGAATGATCAATCTATTTTCAGAGGGAAATAGTAATATACTCAGTGTCAGGGCCTGTTATGAGTTGAATTGTGTCCAACAAAAATTCACGTATTGAAGTCCTCACCCCTAGTCCTTAGAATGGGACCTTATTTGGAAATTAGGACATTACAAATGTAATCAGTTAAGATGAGGTCATTAGGTGGGCCCTGACCCAATATTACTGTGTCCTTATATGAAGGGGAAATGTGCACAGGGAGACTGACATGCACACGGGGAGATATCATGTGAACTAGAAGGCAGAAATCAGGGTGATGCATGTGCAAGTTACAGAATACCAAAGATTCCCAGCAAACCACCAGACACTGCGAGAGCAGCATGGAACAGAGCCCTCACAAGGAACCAGTGCTGTTGACACCTTGATCTCAGACATCTGGTCTCCAGAACTGTGAGACAATAAATTTTGGTTGTTTAAGCCACCCAGTTTATGGTATTTGTTATGGGAGTCCTAGCAAACTAATATGGGGCCCAGGCATCTGGTTCCCCCTATATTTTAGCAAGGGGGGTGGTCCAGAAACATGGTGTGCTAGACTAATTAACACCAGCTGGAGAGAACCAGTTGTTAAATTTTCAGGTATTTTGCAAACCAACCAATAAACAAGGCCATTACACAAAATAAAATTTTATGAACTCATAATTAAAGAAGCCATAAAAAACAAAGACAATCAATACTTAAAACTCATCACCACCTAATAATTTTACATTTTACTAGGGCCTATGCTTTTGAGG
>PVJC01055280.1:0-10243 GCA_004026665.1 Murina feae
GCCTGCTTGGTGGGCTTCCCAGGCCCTTTGCAGGGCATCAGGGAGCGGGAAAGCAAGGCTGCAGGGGTTGGGGTCCTGCTTGGCAGCTCCCCAGACCCCTTGGTGGCACCGAGAAGTGGGAAAGGAAGGCAGCAGGGGACAGGTGAGTGGGAAAGAGTTGGCGGCCTGCTTGGAGGCTTCCCAGGTCCCTTCCAAGGATCAGGGAGCAGGAAAAGGCTGGCCTGACCATGAGGCGGGGTTTTCCCTGCTTTCTCGTGGCTGGAGGAAGATGGGCAGTAGGAAAGCTTGGAGGCAGGCAGCACCCAGCCCTAGCCACAGCTCAAAAAAGAGAACAACATGCTGGGGAGGGCAAGAGTCTGAGAGAGCAACATAGAGGGGTTGCCTGCTCCAAGCCTTGACGGTGTGCCTGGGTGCAGGCCCCCAGCAGGTAGACACACACAGGAGGACTGCTCTGAGCCTCAGATGCGGCTGGGGGCAGGTCCCCAATGGTGACACACACACACACACACACACACACACATACACACACACAAAAGGCGCCTGGCAGACTGGGGCCATCATAGGACATCCACTAAGGGTCCCAAACTGTGAGAGGGCACAGGCCGGGCTGAGGGACTCCCTCCACCCTGAGTGCACAAATTTTTGTGCACCGGGCCCCTAGTAGATATACAAAAATCTCAGGACATTTGTTTGAAATGTCGTGAAGCAAACAATAGAAATCAATTGCAAAGTTCTTAGAATCCCAGAACATCCCAATTTGGATGGCATTACATTGCTAGGTCAACATCCTTGACCTGCCCAAACTGCAGTTTCCATTCTGCATTCCCTGTGCTCCTTCCTCACCTTTGCTTGTTTCAGAATGGCAGCTTGCCAATAATTGTCAAGGTCTCCTAGAAAGTGCCTAGACTGGAGCGGCATGCACTTTCCTTTGAAGATGCACACATACCATTTTGTCTCATTTCCAGATCCTTCTTTCACCATCTTGTATTTTGGGAATGGTCGTCCACTGCCATATGCCCAGCTTTCAGAGATCAACAGAAGCTTTCCACCTGACAATTGTGGATTCACACCCTGAGTCTACCTCTACTTATCTGAAAAATATAGTTAAAAAAGCACATATCTATTTTATAATAATCTAACAATAGGGATAAATTATCTAATGTGTGAATGATGCTTAAAGGTGACAGATCAGTACACTAGCAAAGAGCTTATCCTTTTTGGATGAGTCTTGTTTTCAGTGAGTCAGGCCCTTTAAGGGGCATCACCCTAGTTTCCTACATGAAATGTCCCACCTGTCCTGGGGTGGGAGGCGGAGAACCTCTAACCCGGAACTGATGGCCACGTGCCACTGGTCCTGTCAATCCACATCCCGGAAGGAGCAAGCTTACAGCACATGAGTGAAAGCAGCGCCACCCTGAGGTGGCAGGCACAACTGAAGCCTGCCTTTCCCGTCTCCCTCTCCTTGAAATTCCTTTGGAGGAGGCAGGCAAGCTGTGTGCAGCTGCGAGGCTCCTCTTTTGCATCCATTTCTCCAAATAGGGGCCCCCCATTCCCCACCACCCATGTGCCTACATGGGCTGGGCACTCCATCCAAACACAGTGCCCCACTGTGACCCTCAGACTGGATGCAGCATCCACATCCCACTCCTGTCCTTGCCTATCACCTCTGAGGCGAGACCAGAACACTTGCCTCATCAGCACAGAATGAAGCAAGCATTCCACCAGCTCACACTGCCCACTGATCAGCGGCCTCCCCGCCCCCCTAGGACTGGGGGACCCAGGGGCTGAGGGGACTGGGTGCCACCATCTTTGTGATGGAATGATGGTTAATTTGCATATTACCCTTTTATTAGATATTTATATTACTACTAGAAGCTCATTCATCTTGCTGGCCCAGCCCAGTGGGGGTGGGGGTGGGTGGGTGGGTGTAGAATTGAAACTGGGCCTGTTGGAAGGAGAAGATGGAGGAAGGTTGGGGCCCAATCAGGGCTGGGCTGGCTAGAGGGAGGGGCTATGGGCAATTGGCTGGTGGGCTCCACCTCCAAATGGGTTGAGGGGTGCCAATTGGGGCCAGCAGCCTAGGGGAGGGGCTATGGGTAATTGGCAGGCTGGCCTCACTCCCTCTTGGGGTGGCGGGGGTGCAATTGGGTCGAAGCTGGCCAGGGGGAAGGGTAGGTGGGTGGCATTTGGCTGACCAGCCCTACCTTGATGGGATGGGAGAGTCCAATCAGGGGCAGGCTGGCCAGGGGAGGGGCCACAGGAGGTTAGCTGGCAGCCACACCCCCTGATCAGGCTGGTTCACAGGCCAAACTGGGTGTCATAGAGACCAGTCATTACAGTGTTATGGTCACTGGATTTTTATATATATAGATTTTTATTCTTCCTAAAGAAGTTCCTTTAACATTTTTTTGTAATACTGGTTTGATGGTGATAAACTCCTTTAGCTTTTTCTTGGCTTGGAAATGTTTTATGTCTTCTTTTCAGTTGTTGATGATAGCCTTGCTAGGTAGGGTTGTGCTGATTGCAGATCCTTTCTTTTTATCACTTTGAATGTTTTTGTGTAAATCCATTCCAGACTTCAAATTTTCTTTTGAGAAATCAACTGACATTCTTATGGTTGTTCCCTTGTAGGTAATTGTTTTTCTCTTGCTGCTTTTAAAATTCTCTCTGTCTTTAATTTTTTCAAGTTATGAAATCCCAGGACACCCAGAATGCAGGCCATGAAGTGGAGGTGAGAATGATCAGCACTGTAAGAAGGACCTCAGCCCTTCAGAGAGAACATGTGAGCCCTCCAGAAGCTCAGAGGTGGGCCAGAGGAGCTGATGCTCCACAGCAAATATGTCAGGGTACTCAGTGTGCACACCTCTCCCCATCATCTACTTTAATTCTCCGGGACTTTGACTTCTGATAAACTGAGTTATGCTTAATTACTAATTCACATGACTATACTGTCACCTGCACAGAATTAAGCATATTATCTTGGACTTCTGATTTGTTGGGAAGAGACTGAGAATAAAATGAAAGAAAACTTTTTAAAAAAGATATGCCATCACTCACCACCCTTGAAGAGTTTCAGTCATGTTACAGAAGCTGTAAGTACAATGTTGACAGAAGCTCCAGGCATGTCACTTCCTAGAAATGGAGATTGGATGAAAAGCTTCACTGAAGGCTTTGAGGAGACCCTGATCCATACCAGCACTTGTTAGAGAAGGGCTCCTTTGTAAATCTATGCTGTGGCAATCCTCAGGAGCACATCTTTCAGGAATTTATACCCACATGTTCAATACTTTTCGTTCACATGTTTTACTTATCTCTGAATATAAAAATCCTTAAGTGCCCCACAAAGAACTTTTCCATAGATGTAGACAAAGCAGATAGAGGTCATATACAAATTACCTGAAAAGAAGATAGGGGCATCACATGCTGACAGTTGATTGAAGAAGGCATGACCCACACTATTAAAAAGATACACTTGACTAGTTGCAAACTAATGAACTACTTGAATAAAATAAAATAAAATCAAACACTTAAATATACACACATGAGAACACACACACACACACTTGTCTCAAAGGTCTATTAGCTCTTCTTTATTGGGAAACTTTAACCAACCCATGTCAATCAGATGGAAAAACAGATATAATAGAAACTGATTTCATGCATGTGATACTAGAGATAAACTTCACAGCAAATAGGCACCTAGGCATTGGTATTGCCAACAGATTTTGGAATATCAAAAATACAGGAGTTCACACCAAGTATGAGCACAAAAGCTCTGGAATACAAGTTTCTCACGTTAGAATCACCATTTGTTTCATGTTGATTGAAGAATTCCAACACAGCCAGAAACGAAGCTTTTTAGCCAAAAAAAAAAAAAAAAAGCAAAGCAGAGGTTCTCTAACAGAAATATGTCCAAGAACCACTCAAGAGTTTGTTGAAATTACAGATTCCTAATCCCTAGAAAGACTGGGATTCAGTGGGCCTCAGGTCGGCATAAGACTCTTATCTATTAGCACATCCTCAGATGATTTGGGACTACATTCTGAGAAGCACTGAAAAAAGGCACCATCAAACTAATGGAAAATATTTATTTATTTATTTATTATTTAATCAAAACTGAGTAATTAGAAACTTGCATGTGCCAAATACTGTGCCAGGGATACAAAGAAAAACACACAGTTCCCACCCTCAAGAAGTGCAGAGTTGAACAGAGCTTAAAAGTCTTAAAGGACAGTTGTTATATATTAGCTAATATAATAAAAAAGTAATATGCAAATTGACCATTACCCAAGACACCTAGGCCACGCCCACCAGCCAAGCCATGCCCACCAGCCAATCAGAACGGCTGTATGCAAATTAACCCAGCCAAGATGGAGGCCGGCAGCCATGAAGCTAGAGCAAACCAGAGGCTTCTGTTGCAACTGCCTGCCTAGGCTGGCTGAGCCTCTGCTCACAGCCACGCCCACCAGCCAAGCCATGCCTCCCAGCCAACCAGAGCAACTGTATGCAAATTAACCCAGCCAAGATGGAGGCCAGCAGCTACGGAGCTAGAGCAAACCAAAGAATTCTGTTGCAAATACCTGCTAGGCTGGCTGAGCCTCTGCTCATGGCCATGCCCACCAGCCAATCAGAGTGGCTGTATGCAAATTAACCCAGCCAAGATGGAGGCTGGCAAGGCAGCTCTGCACTGGGAGCCTCCACAGCTGGCATAACTGTGCCAGGTGTGTCAGCTCAGTGGGGGGGGTCTGGCCTGGGGCCTCCTTGGGGCATCCAAGAGCACCCGTCCCAGGTCCACTGCCTGACTCTGCCCCCTGGGGACCTCCACCAGGCATGCGGGAGAGCGGGTCCTCCGTGGGGCTTGCAGGAGTAGCCATCCTTGGTCTGCTGCCTGGCTCTGCCCCCCCGGGAGCTTCAGCAGGTAGTCCAGGAACGCCTGTCCTGGATCCGCTGCCTGGCTCTGCTCAGGGGCCTCCTCGGGGGCATGCAGGAGCACCTGTCCAGGGTCTGCTACCTTCATCTGTCCCCCAGGGGCCTTCACAGGGCGTGCGGGAGTGTCTGTTGCACAGTGTGGAGAATCCGAAGCCAGTCCATTGCCCAGCTCCACCCCGGGTGTGCTTGCTCAGCAGCAGGGCCCCACCGAGGGATCCTGCACCGCGTCCGCCTCTGGCTCACCACCCAGCTCTGCGCCAGGTGTGTCCCCTCAGTGGTGGGGGCTCACCAGGTGTGTGCGATCGTGGACCCTCTGGTGGGAAACATCCAGGCCTGCACTCACCAGCCCTCCCACCCCCCCAGTGCACAAACCCTGAAGAGGCTGTGGGGAGCCTGAAAATGGCCCTCAACCCCTCACCCAGGCTGGCCAGGCATGCCAGCAGGTGGACATCCCCCCCTGAGGTGTCCCAGACTGCAAGAGGGCACAGGCCAGGCTGAGGAACTCCCGCCTCCCGCCCCCCGGAGTGCACAAATTTTTGTGCACCAGGGCCCTAGTCTAATCTAATAAAAAAGTAATATGCAAATTAACTATCACTCTGTTATGCCCACAAGCCACACCCACCAGCCACACCCACCAGCCAATCAGGAGCAAATATGCAAATTAACTCAACTAAGATGGTGGCTGCCATGGAGCTGGATTTGCCCTGGGCAATAGAGAAAGCCAGGGCCCTGTGGGCCCTGAGCTCTACTCAAGGCTACAAAGTTTCAATTATAGAAGATAAACCTCAGATACCTGCCCGGTTGGGACCTTGGGTTGCCAGGGGAAACCCAGGGTTTGAGTGGGGACCAAGGCAACAAAGTTTCAATTATAGAAGTTAAATAAACCCCAGATACCTGCTTCTAGCCGGGCACCCCAGTAGGGACCCAAACCTTGAAAGGGCTGTGGGCAGGCTGAAATGGCCCTCTGCCCCTCACCCAGGCTGGCCAGGCATGCCAGCAGGTGGACATCCCCTGAGGGATCCCAGACTGCGAGAGGGCACAGGTTGGACTGAGACCCCCTGCCAAGTGCACAAACTTTTGTGCACTGGGCCTCTAGTCTTATATAAAACTAGAGGCCTAATGCACGGATTCTTGCACCAGTGGGTTCCCTCATCCTGGCTTGGGCCCTATTGCAATCTGGGACCCCTTGGAGGTCAGGGGGTGGGGGGTGATGCCAGACTGACAGTTTTGGCCCAATTCCCAAACCTGGCAGTCCAACATCCTCTGGAGGATGTACAGTAGGTCCTTGGGTTATGTTGGAAATCTGCTCTTACAGTGACATAATACGGTTTTCTCTGTAAGTTGGAACCCACCTGCATAAGCACCTACGTCACTCACATGGAGCATATACACAGCAGTAATGAAGTGAAACAGTAAAAAAAAAAAAAAAAATTAAAAGAAAGGTAACAATTTGTGGCCTTTACTTGTGGCAAATAAATAATAAAAAAAATAAAGCACATATGTATATATGTCAAAATGACAGAACATTTTTTTAATAAATGAATGGGAGATAATAATGAAATGATGTACATCAAGTCTGAGTAACCCAAGAACTTGCCTGTGTTAGTGCATGAAGCAGCAGACGGCTGGGAGGAGCCTGAGCCCCAGCTGGGTGCCATGCAGCTCCCACTCATCCCAGCCTGCTATGCCTACCCGAGCTGCTGCAGCAACAGCAGGAGAGACTCAAGCCATGGAAGCTGTGCTTGCCCAGTGTCTGGCATCCCTGGGTCAGCTAAGCTGCACTCTTGCTGTAGGAACGCACTGACCACCAGGTCAGTGCATTGAGCATCTGCCCCCTGGTGGTCAGTGAACATCATCACAACTGTTCCAACAATCAACCTGTTGAATGGTTGCTTAGGGTTTTATATATATAGACTAGGGGTCCCGTGCATGAAATTTGTGCACTGGGGAGGGGGTTTCCTCAGCCCAGCCTGCCCCCTCTCACATATTGGGAGCCCTCGGGGGTATCCTACTGAGAACTTAGGCCCGCTCCCTGCTCCACTTGGGGAGTGGGCCTAAGCCATGATCTGGCCTTCCTTAGTGGGAGGAGACCAGGCTAATCAGGGGAAGCCACCAGCCCCATCACCCCGCTGCTGCAGCCACTGCCAGTCACCGTAGCCACCAAGGTGTTTGCATCAACACGAACTCCAGTCCCTTCACCATGAAAAAATGACAACTTTCTTTAGGCATTTTCAAGATGTGTCTTTCATAGGAATGACCTTTCTTTCTTTCTTTCTTTCTTTCTTTCTTTCTTTCTTTCTTTCTTTCTTTCTTTCTTTCTTTCTTTCTTCCTTCCTTCTTTCTTTCTTTCTTTCTTTCTTTCTTTCTTTCTTTCTTTCTTTCTTTCTTTCTTTCCTCACCTTATGATATGTTTCCATTGATTTTTAGAGAATGTGGAAGAGAAGGGAAAAACAGAGAAAAGCATCAAAGTGAGAGGAACACTTTGATTGTTTGCCTCTTGCATGAGCTTTGACCTGGGCCCTGGCCAGGGAGAAGCCTGCAACCTAGGTACATGCCCTTGGTCAGAATTGAACCCAGACCCTGCAGTCAGCAGGCTGAGGCATTAAGCACTGAGCAAACTGGCTAGGACAGGATATGACATTTCTTAGCTCTCCAGCAGTGGACCTTCATTTCTTTCTCCAGGAGTGCGGTGGAAAAACCCTAGATTACCTTTAGGGATTCTTATTACCCAAGTTACTAAGAATATTATCAGTGGAATACAGGGAGCTTAGCCAATGAGTGGTCAGAAAAGGTGTTTTCTCTGTAGTTCACTCTCACCACTCCTGCCCCTCCAATCCCAGCTCTACCCCTCCCAGGCCTGTAACCTCTGGCCAAGGTTGCAGGCCTGGGCAGGGGACTCCCAGACTCCTGCTTTGCCAGCTCCACCTGTCCCCAGACCCCTGCCCCTCTGATCACTGGCTCTGTGGAACCCAGGCCCCTGTGATCTCTGGCCTTGCCCCTGCCCAGGCCTGAGGTCTCTGGCCCAGGCCTTATGCCTGAGTAGGGCACCCTCATACACCTCTGATCACCTGCTCTACCCCTGCCCCCTCTGATCACCCCCTCTGCCCTTGTCCATGTCTGAGGCCTCTGGAAAAGGGCTCTGGCCTGGGCAGGGAACCCCACCCCCCTGTGACCACCTATTCTGCCCCTTAGACTCCCTCCTCCCTATCCACCTGCCTGGCTAACAGGCCTGACCACTTCAGGCGGCTGAGCCGGACTGCATGCGGTCATCTTGTGTCCATGGGGAAATCCATCTTGTGGCTATAGGGGTGACCATCTTTGAGATGGAGTGACACCTAATTTGCATATTACTCTTTTATTAGATAGGATACTATTAATACCAAAACAGACTATTTGAAGGTAGACACATAATGTTATAATCAAGTTTATTACATGAAAATAATCCTAGGAAATCTTAAAAGCAATGTTCTTTGGAATAAAGCAATTATATATAAATATTATATGACAATTTATAATCTACACCCACAATCTAGTATAGGAGTTTTTAAAAAATAAACTTAATAAATCAGAGATTAATCTATTTTATTATTTTGACCAGAATACAATGTCAAATGTCTGAAATCTATCACATTTCCTTGAATTATGTCTCATGAGGAAAATTGAAAGTGTTGCCTGGAATGGGAGCTGTGACCACTTGAACCTGTTACTTATTGAAGGAAATTAATTCCGAATATTTCAAAACAGGGGATTTGACTAACTTAGATGGAATCTGATCATCCAGGTAGTTACACAAGACACTAAACTATTGTGTGGGCAGGATTAAAGCCTCGTTTTGATGTAATAGAAAGTGTTTTTCTCCAGGTTTGGGCTATAGAATCCATGGCACAGAAAGTTTTCAGTGATGTTTTAAGGTTGCACTGAAAATTAGTTGCAAAATTAGGAAGCGAATTTCTGCTCCTGTGTCCTCTTCATTAAGAGTTTGCCATGCAATTACTTTCTGTTTTCTCTTGACAGCGTTCCCTTGAAGAGGTGGGAATAACTAAGATAAATGTCTACGAAGAAATGAATATTGATGACACATTATGTAAGGTTCAATGAAAGTTGTGAATTCACCAGATGCTGGGAAAATCTGAAGCTTCTCTATTATGCATTTCCTTGGCCTGAGCTTGGATGTTTTCCAAGAAGCAGTTACAGAAGCAAGTGGAAGGACCTGGTAGGAATGATGTGTGCACATGTGTGTGTGTGTGTGTGTGTGTGTGTAAACTCTAACTTGTTGAAATGCAAAATGTGCAAGCAACTTTCTTTAACTGAAAGATGAGCTCAGATTTTATAGGAAATCAAATTAGAGGCTGAAAATATCCTGGGTCTTTTCTTCTAAGCAGGCTGCCCTGTAGGCAGTCATTTCCATGAGAACCTGGTTCTTGCTGCTACATTTGTTTAGCAGCACATTTTCTTGATGAGGGTTCTCTAAGCAGAGGGGAGTGAATGGAGGTTTGATTAACCACAGGCCATAATGGATATATCAGTTTCTCTTTGTAAGTGAAAGATTGCCATTGCATATTCATAAGGAGTGTCTAAGCTGTAAGGCTGAAGCTGTCAGGCCTCTGTGCCCTGCAGGATTAGTCAGTGTGTGGGAGGCCTCCCAATGGGTGGCTTTGGGGACATTTTTTTCACAATCAAAGAATCCAGATTGCTCAGAATTTACTTATAAAAGTTGTTAGGCATAAAAAGAGGTAATAGAATTTATTTTTCCCATAGACCTTTACTTGTGGACAGTGAATAGGTTGGATTTAGTGCAACCTTGGAGCTTTTGAAATGTACTGTTACTAGAATGGAAGAGCCAAAAAAAAATTGTGAAAACTGAGACGCATGGAAGTCAATCCAATTATCTTAGCAGCTGGGTGGGGACCAGGATGAAAATTAGACCCTGCGTGGGATGAAGGATGAATTTTGTATTTTGGGATAATTCCTATTTTACTACTAATCTCTCTCTCTCTCTCTCTCTCTCTCTCTCTCTCTCTCTCTATATATATATATATATATATATATATATATATATATATATATCTACTCTATAAAAGCGAAATATTAAAATTAACCATTTCTCCGAGACACGGTAAGCCACGCCCACCAGCCAATCAGAGCGGCTGTATGCAAATTAGCCCAGCCAACATGGCGGCCGCCACTCACGGACCTGAGTAAACAGCCCTTTCCATTGCGGCAGGAGCGAAAGTGAAGCTGCGCCCGCTCAGCTCAGCTCCGATTAAACTGCCTCTAGCAAAACACAGCTTTGAAACAATGTAACAATCATAGA
>PVJC01055281.1:0-10240 GCA_004026665.1 Murina feae
TAAGGCTGCCCACAGCTCCCATTGCCCAACGTCCCAGCAAGGCCGGCTGGACACAGGTTCTGGAGTTTTTTCTCCTATAATTGATACTGTTCCTTGAAGGCCTGGGGTAATTGATACACTGTTCCTTTAAGGCGGCCTTCTAACTACTAACGAAGCCTCCTCTGCCTCACCTCGCAGCGTCTATAATGAAACAATTGTTTCTTTTACTGATTAGGCCGGAGCTGCTCTTTCCTTCAGCTCCCGAGGATTCTATGATTGTTACAATGTTTCAAAAAGCTGTGTTTCGCTAGAGGCAGTTTAATTGGAGCTGAGCTGAGGGGCGCAGCTTCACTTTCGCTCCTGCCGCAATGGAAAGGGCTGTTTACTCAGGTCCGTGAGTGGTGGCCACCATGTTGGCTGGGCTAATTTGCATACAGCCGCTCTGATTGGCTGGTGGGTGTGGCTTACCCTGTCTCGGAGAAACGGTTAATTTTAATATTTCGCTTTTATTAGTTTAGATATTACAATCCAATAAAAAAAATATATATATGTTACATTTTATTGGATTTTAATACAAAATGAAAGAGCAAACATTGTAAGTGTCAGCTTGATAACTTTTCCCAAATTTAACACACCTTTGTAACCAGTACTCAACAGAATATCAGAATATTATCAGGGATCTTGAGGCTTCTTTAATGATCCCTTACAGCCATTACGATCTCCCCAGCATTCCCATTATCCTGACCTTTAAAAGAATTAAATAGGTTTTACCTAGTTTTTATTTAGTTGTGTTTTTTTAAATTAAATTATGCAGGCTTTATGTTTTCTGCATTTGGCTTCTCTGGCTCAAGAGTATTTCATAAGATTCATCTATGTTTTTGTGAGTGGTTATAGGTCATTGATTCTCATTGCTGAATAATGTTCCATTGTGTCATATACCACAATTTATCACTGTTCTCTTACTGGGAACCAGGGTAATTCCTACTTTGAGCCAATGACAAATAGCACCACTATACACATGCCACCTCCTATCCTTTGTTAAGCATATATACCTACTTACTGGACATATAGCATATAATTGCTACATCATGGGTTATGCAGTTCAGCTTTAGTAAATGTTGCCTATTTTCCCAAGTCATTTAAATAATTTATGCACCCACAGAAATGTAGGAAAATTGTGTTGACTATACATCTTCCTCACAGGTGACGTTTTCTGTTCCATTTTAACCATCCGGGTGGTATCATATTGGAAGTTTAATTTGCATTTCTTAATGACTAATAGTTGGACAACTTTTCCTACTATATTGGCTATTAGGATCTTTACACTATTGTCTTCAAGTTTCCTACACAAAGGACAATGCCAATTCAAAGCAGGACATTTCAAACATTGATCTGAACTTGCGAGCTCTGGACTAAGATTTTAAAGGAAAGAAGAAAGCTGTTTTTAATACACTTACTGTCTAATTATGATCTGAGAAGATGCAGATGAGCAATATGGGTGAAATTTGCAGCAAATATCAAAATAACTCTCTAGTTGCTACAATGGTGATGATTTCCACAAGATGACATCAAGCTGTTTCAGGCTCATCGAAAGCCTGAGGCACATCCTATTGGTTACATCTGAGAGAGTTATTTGACTCCTACATGTAGAGGAAATCAGGGAGGTATAGACAAATTTTGAAAATTCTCATTGTATGTACCAGTGAGTTAGACACTAAGACAATACTGGCTGCTGGTGACACACTGGTTGTTTTCATAAACTGATAGCATTGAAGGGAATACGTGTTTATGTATATCAAATATAATATTTTGCATATATTACATGTATATGTATATATAATACAGACTGGTTGTTTGGTATTCTGATAGTATTAAAGGTAACACACACACACACACACACACTATATATATATACATATCCTGATTATTTTGTTTTCTTCCACAATCTTCAAGGTCTATCTTTAACCCTTTCCTGCCTATTTATCATCCAAAACATACTTTCAAAAAATAGGATAAGTAACATTCTGATATTTGCACATTTGCAGCATAGGTTCAGGTTAGATCATTCCAGCTAACATATTTCAATCATGTAAAATTTCACAAAATGTAACCAATCGATGCTCCAAAGCCTTGATGCACCTTAGGAAACTAGTTTGTTACACAACCCAGACAGTAAAATTTCATGTATTTTGGAGTTTAGACAAAAAAAAATGAGAGATTTCTTCATTTTCATCAATATCAATGTCTTTTTCAAAGGATCAGATACAAGGAAAATAGTCAAATAAAATTTTTAGCAGTTGGTTCAAATTTATTAATTCCTTCTTAAGCTTAAAAAAATTTGTATTTTACAAAGTCTAATAATACATGGAAGACAACATTTTAGTCATAGCTAAGACGTGCATTTTCTATCACTGTCAATTATTACCTTTATAATTCAACTTTATTTAATGTCAGCGCTATTTATAATGGGAAACATCTGTATTATTTCAGATGCATGTGCTCACAGCTGTTCATGCTACTGCTTGCAGCTGTGGGATAGTTTGCTTGGTAATGTCTGGGTTTCCTATCTACACGTTGTTTCTTCACGGCTGCCAGCTGTTCTTTAGTCCGCTCTCAGAAGTATCGTTCCTCTTCAGCCTTCTCTTTTTGTGTGAATGTCCCACCGCCCTGCCCCACTGCTCACTCCCTGGCTGCCGGTCTCCATCTTGGCTGTTAATTTGCATACAGCCGCTCTGATTGGCTGGTGGTCAAGGCTTGGCTGGTGGGTGTGGCTTAGGCATCTTGGAGAAACGGTTAATTTCAATATTACTCTTTTATTAGAGTAGACTAGAGGCCCAGTGCATGGATTTGTGGGGATCGAGCTGAAACCAGCTCTCTGGCATCCCCCCAGGGGTCCCAGATTGTGAGAGAGTGCAGGTCAGGTCGAGGGATCCCACCGGTGCATGAATCCGTGCACTGGGCCTCTAGTATGCATATTAGTTCCTTGGTTAATCTCTCTCCCACCCCAACCCCCACATTCCCTCTAAAATTGGTCAATCTGTTCCATGCTTCTATGTCTCTGGATCTATTTTGTTCATCAGTTTATTTTGTTCATTAGATTTCACACATAAGTGAGTTCTTGTGATACTTTTCTTTCTCTGACTGGCTTATTTCACTTAGCATAATACTCTCCAGGTCTCTCCATGCTGTCTCAAATGGTAAGAGATCCGTTTTTTTTTTTTTTTTTTTTTTACAGTTGCATAGTATGAAGATGTAAATTTTAATTCTATGTTTTGCAGAGATCTGAGTTTTCATAGGACCTTGAGGAGCAGAGCTGGTGTCAGGCCAGGAGTGACTAGAACAAGCAGACAGAGCTCAGAATTTTTGAACCCTCTTTCACAGATTGGAATTATAATAAAATATTTATTTAAACAAAATATTGTTCATTAAGCCTCTAAACACTGGTAAGAACAATCCCCCTTTATTTTCTAATGATCTTTGAATCCCTTCTTTGAAGAAAAGCACATTGTTCTCTGTTTAAAAACTCTTACTTTAATGTTAGTCAGAATCAGGATTTGATCATGGCTCCACTATTCTATCAGCTTAAAAAGAAAAACAAAATATCTGTCCTGATAACTTCATCTATTAAAAAAAACAACTTTATAATAGTTAATGCCTCATAAGATTGCATGAAAGTAAATTAAGTAATCCACATAGAACATTTAGTAAAGATCTTAGACACACAATACCAGTGCTCTTTCACTTTTTGTCATGCACAAATATGTACTTACTTAATCAAATGAATTAATAATACCAGAGTGAAATTGATTGCTAACGATGATAGCTTTTTTATAATAACAAAAATTCAAGGACTACCATCAAAACTCAAGGACCCTGTGTCAATTTCCTAGAGTTGCTGTAATAAATTACCACACACTGAGTAGCTTTGAATAATGTACAATTGATCGTCTCACAGTTCTGGAGGTGAGATGAATGAAACCAAGGTGTCACAGGGTCATGCTCCCTTCAAAAGCTCTAGTGAAGGGTCCTGCTCTGCCTCTTCCTGGCTTCTGGTGGCTGACAGAACCCTTAGCCCTTCTTGGCTTGCCACTTTCTGCCTCTGCCTTCAAATGGCCATCTCCCCTCTGTACATGTCTTTGGGTCTAGCTCCCGCTCCTTTTTCTTATAAAGACACCAGTCATTATGTTTAAGGTTCATCCATACCCATCTTAGCTTGATTACATCTCCCAAGATCCAATTTCCAAATAAGGTCACATTCACAGCCACCGAGTGTGAAGACACCAATAAGACTCTTATGGAAAGCAGAATTCAACCCATAATAGGCTTCATGAAGATATAGACAGATACTGAGTTTAAGATGTTAAATAATTTAATGGAAGCATGCATATTATGAAAATAATTAGCTAATTAGCCATTAATAAAAGGAAGTTGACAAAGTCTTGACACAATATGAAAACCATGTAAGTATATTGAGCATGACATTTTAATGTATAGAAAACTCAATAATTTATAATGTCCTAAAAGTCATTTCACGTTAATTATTAATTGAATGCAATTCTAATAAAAATAACAACATATTTTGAATATGCATAAAGACTTAATTACTACTTCTAAGATTTATAGGACCTTACAAGGAGTCAATAACAGCGAAATCAATTTAAAAGAAAAAGCATATGTTTTAGACGTTAAAATACTGTAATATGAGACATAATTAAGCTATTCATGATTATGACATTGTGGCACTGGCACACAGACAACCTTGTAAGAAAAGGAGATGGAAATAGTGAATGGAAACTGGCATAGAAACTGAGAGGTGTTTATTAAAGTTTGACTTGATATTCCATTAAAAACTGTAATATAGTTTATTTTAATAACACATCCACTCAATTTTTGAGTAGGATAAAGCAGACTTTCCCCCCCTTTTTTTTTTCTTTTCTTTTTTAAAAAACAATCTGTTAATGAACAAGGTATACAGGGCCAACTCAAAACTTTCTAAATTAAAATTATAAGACTACATGTGTCATTCCCCACAATGCATTAGGAAATATTGCCAATGATGGCCAAAGGAAGGGAATATAATCTTGAGCAGACTGGTTCCTTTTTATAATTTCAGCCATGTTACGATGTCACTCTATTATTTTGTGTCTATGTTAATAAGTTATGGTAGTTCTTAAATTTGTTTAAGAAGCTATAGTACTAGTGTTCTATTAAAAAGTCCCATTTGCTTATATACGGTGTATGTGCACTGATAGAAGAAATAATATATCCTGCAGGAAATGGAGTCACTACAAAAGGCATTCTGGCTAAAATCAGAAAATTGTCTGTGAATACAAAAGCAGCTTGCTAATGTTCTAAATGGCCATTCCTCTAAAGTAATAGTGATTTTTAAGTGCCACTTAAAATCCTTCCATTTTATTCTTAAGTAAGTCAATTTATGATTGGTACTTTGATTGATATTATTCCATAGTTAGTTTTAATAGACAAAAGCATTGATATTATAAACTGCTCAGCCATTTCTATGAATATATTATTAAAGTCAGAGGAATATGCTGAGCTATTAAGGTATCTCAATAAATTCTCAGTAATAGTATTCAAGAAATTGACTCAATTAAGAATAAAGTTTTCCACATGAAAGTGCACACTTTTGGTTTTCTATCTATATATCCCTCCCCCATACAAAAGACCCACTCCATGGAGGTTGACAGAGGCAGATGGCTGGAACATTAGCACCCAATTCCCCCAGTTTATTTCATGGACTCACTGCATAAATACCAGCATAATCCATGAAAATTCTATACTGTGCTTGAACACAGTAAACATTTATAATCACACTAGTAACCCAGTGCACGAATTCATGCACAATAAAAGGAAATTAATTAAAAGGTGGCCGGCAGAGTGGGATGGCGCAAGATGGGCTGGAGACACTCTGGAGCCAACCTCCCATGGTCCCTCCCCAGGTGGCTGCACCTGGGGTGGTGCCATGTCTTGAAGGGCACTGTAGAGTGAGGGTCCCTCCAGCAGGTGGGGTCCCTCAACTTGGCCCACGGGGATCAGGCTGAAACCAGCTCTCCGACACCTTCCAAAGGGTCCTGGATTGCGAGAGGGCAGTTCACTGCAGCTCGGCAGCTCCTGCATTGAGCGTCTGCTCCCTGGTGGCTAATACATGTGCATCATAGCTACTGGTCAGCGTGTCTGTCCCTGGTGGTCATTGTAGATCATATCTATCAGTCAGATAGTCAGTCGGTTAGACAGTTGTTTAGTCATATATTATATAATGATAATAACAACATTTAATGTATACTGTGTACAAATCTTAGGCCAGTCCATACTCTAAATGTTCTATAACCTAGTGGCCACCAACCAGTTGTCTGAAAGGTTGGCAACCACTGGTTTAAGGAAACCTTTGAAGCAGTGGTTGCCAACTGGTGTTTCATGGACCCCAGTGGTCCATGATGTCCAAAAGGTTGGCGGTCACTGCTATAACCATTAAATTTTCACAACAATTCTACGAGTAAAGTGCTTTGGTTATTCCCCTATTTTAGAGATACTAAAACTATCACCCAGAAAACTAAGTAATTTGCACAATGGCACACAACAGATAGGAAATGGAGATAGAATTCATACTGAGATAGGAGTCTTAAGCCTGAAATTTAACAACTGCAAGGTACCAACTGCATGGAACCAACCATTAAGATTCCAAAATAAGAAGTTACTTTTAATAAGCTTCAAACCTCACGTGTCAGAATTTCACATACCTGCATAAAACTATAGCATACATTTTAAATTATACATTTAAGTTACACATTATGACCTAGAAATTTCCTTTCTAAATAAAGCACTCTTACTAGTATGCATTGGGGCCGTTTTCTTTTTCACTCTTATTTATTATTTGATTTTGGAGAGATTGAATCTTCTAAGAAAGATGTTTATGTTTTCCAATTTAAACTTGATTTTCCCCTTTTCCAAACTTCAAGTATATTAGAAACACATTCATAAATATGATTTTTAGAGGTGAACCTATAAGTCTCTGCAACTTCCAACAAAGAACCAGCAGATGTAAAAAAAATCATCTCCCCCTCATTGCCACTTCCTTCAATTATAAATCTGAGAAGCTTATAAACTTTGCAAACTTCTATTGGCATCTGGAGGTGAGACTAAAATTTAGAGAGGAGTACGACAGCCCGCTTTAGAAAATAAAATGCAGCATGCCCAATTAACTTGTCATTTCAGATAACCAATAAATAGCATTATGTTGCAAATTATCTGGTAATGCTGATGAAGAAGCATAGAAGGGGTGAAGTAAAAGAGGTATCTTAATTAACATATTTTACCTTGGAATATTAAACAGTTAAAATAGGTCAACACGACTCCAGCAGGTAGGCCACATGACTCACTGTCTGTAACATTAATGCTGAAAAAATTAAAAACATTGGCTTGAAATCATGCCAAAATATTACCTGCTTAGGACACCAATTTTGGGCTCATTTGGTATATGTAGTGGTATATTGGTAAAGCAATTGTGGGAAAGGAGAGAAGGGTTGATTTCTAGCATGTACCAACTTTCATCCTGTAAATACTACCATCATGGTAAATTTCAAGCTCTCCAACTCAGCTTGCTAAATATTTAATAATCCTAAATATTTAACAATCAGTTCTTATAAGGTTAAAAGAATAGCTCCAGCACAACATGTCCAGATGTCCCAGTCTACCTCATGATTAAAACTCCATGAACATGCTCAAGAGCCCTTTCCAGAAACATGTGATCTCCAGAAGCTTTAGATCAAGGTGGCAGAATTTATAGACGGAATAACCAAACTCCTGGAACCAGAGAGGGAGGAGGAAAAAGATGTCACCAATGCTGACTAATTTAAATACTTCAGAAATGTATAAGCTCCACACTTGCGTTTACAGACATTTCCTCAGGTGTCTCTTCAATATTCATCTCTCTCAAGAGGCCTTCCATAATCACTTCCTAACAGCCTAGAACCAGCATTCTTTTCCAGGTGCTCACAAGAACACATAGAATGCTTCAACTCTCAGGAAACAGTAAAAAATGTGTTATAAAGAACTGTTAATATCTATTTAAATATCTATTGGGACTGACTATGTGCTCTCTGAAGGCGTGGGAAAGTCTTATTTGTATGCCAGAATCTTTCAGTGTCTCTGGTATATAGGTAATCAATTATGTAAAGCTGAGTAGCATGGAGTATTAAAAATATCTGTGTAGTTTAGGAAAAGAGCTGGTACTTAGAGGATTCTTACCTCATCACTTCACTTTTATTTATTTAGAGAAAAAGGAACATTAATTTATCATCCTTATCAGAATGCCAAGTAAACTGAGCTTCCTGCTGTTGTTTATTGCCCTCCTCTCTAAATGTTGATGGAATTTCCTGTTTGAAGGTGAACAAAGCTTTATTCAATTATCTTTATGGTGAACTCTCAGAATCAGAGCTCCAGCTATAATTTTAGTGTATAGTTTCTGTGACACGTGTAGACACCATTTCAACAGGAGTCATATCTTATGATGAAAGTGTCAAGTTCACACATACTGATCTATTACATACCAGTTCAGCATGCAGTTGATGAAAGTGGACTGTCAGTGAAAGACTGATGAGAATGTATTTTATTTCAGGCCTTATGCCTAGCTAATGATGAGAAATAAGAAAAACAGAGAGCACAAATGATGAATTTGCAGAATTTGTTTTTGTATCTTTCTATAAAGGAATGTTTCCATTAAAGTAAAGTATGTTGTTTTTATTCTTAAATTTCACATTTTCCCCCAATTTATTTCTTTTAGGAGAAAGTAAAGGTAAAACCATGAATGAAAGGACTTTGGATCATGCTATAACCGTTTTTGAAATATTTTTCATTCAACATGTATGATCTAGTGATATGTTAGCAGCCTCTGCATATGATTTTGAACTGCATTTAAAATAATGTTAACAACAATTCTTGGCTTAAACCTTGGTTATTGGGGGAGGAGCCTCAAAAAAGCAGTTTACGAAATAATTCTTCAAACCCCAGGAGTCCAGGAGTCACAGGTTAAGAACCAACATAAGCTAAAATATCTAAAATATCAACCCACTTATATTTTATACCTACACTATATAGGAACATTTTATATGGATTTTTTTTTCTAAATGGAAGCTTATGACATACCTAGTCTATAGAAAATAGAAATGTTTCTCCACAATTTTAAGTAAAGATAAATGTTTGACAAAAATAGCTCGTAGGTAAATAAAATTTTATAAATTATGTCACACTGTATTATAAGAGTAAAAAGCAACATTTGTCAAATTAATGTTTGTTGATTGATTTATTGTTAACATAGATTTATTATGAACTTTAAACATTTCACATTTTAAAATATATACTAGAACTTCACTCCTACTCATATGAAAATCCAGAAACCTATGAATTCTGATCATTAGGAATTGACCTAGCTGAATTATTAAGCCGTAGAGAGAAAATGCATGATTCAGAAACCAAAATAGGTATCAATTCCTGAAGATAAGTTTAAAGCAAAGCTGACAGTCTGATTATAGAAATTAGCTTTAATTGCAGAGCAAAGAGAAATGAAATACTAATAAACTTATTTTAGTAATTTGGTATTTTTATTGAAAGGTGTTAATATTTAATCACTAATTGTATATTCCTTATTAGCAGTGGACATGTTTATGAAACTTTCATTTTCTATTTAATCTAAACTTACTTTGTATTAATTATTTTTGCAGAGTTTCTTAATTTTTTTCTTAGTAACCCTGATATATATTTATATAGGACTAGGGGCCCGGTGCACAAAAATTTGTGCACTCGGGATGGAGGGAGTCCCTCAGCCCGGCCTGCCCCCTCTCACAGTCTAGAACGCCTCAGTGGATGTCCTATGATGGCCCCAGTCTGCCAGGCGCCTTTTGTGTGTGTGTGTGTGTGTGTGTGTGTGTGTGTGTGTCTACCTGCTGGGGACCTGCCCCCAGCCGCATCTGAGGCTCGGAGCAGTCCTCCTGTGTGTGTCTACCTGCCGGGGGCCTGCCCCAGGCACACCGTGGAGGCTTGGAGCAGGCACCCCTCTATGTTGATCTCTCAGACTCTTGCCCTCCCCTGCATGTTGTTCTCTTTTTTGAGCTGTGACCAGGGCTGGGTGCGGCCTGCCTCCCAAGCTTGCCTACTGCCCATCTTCCTCCAGCCACCAGAAAGCAGGGAAAACCCCACCTCGTGGTCAGGCCAGCCTTTTCCTGCTCCCTGATCCCCGGAAGGGACCTGG
>PVJC01055282.1:0-10235 GCA_004026665.1 Murina feae
GACTGTCAGTTTAGGCCCAATAAACTGGCAGTCAGACACCCCTTTCGCAATCTGGGACTGCTGGCTCCTAACCACTCACCTGCCTGCCTGCCTGATCACCTCTAACTGCCTCTGCCTGCCTGCCTGATTGCCTCTAAGCCCTCTGCCTGCTTGCCTGATAGCCCCTAACCTCTGTGCCTGCCTGCCTAATCACCTCTCACTGCCTCTACCAGCCTGATCACCCCTAACTGCCCTGTCCTGCTGGCCTGATCACCCCTAACTGCCTCTGCCTCAGCCCCCACCATCATGGCTTTGTCCAGAAGGAAGACGGATGTCTGGAAGATGGCCGGTTGACCTAGTCTAGTTAGCATATTACTCTTTTATTAGTATAATTGGATTATATAGGATAGGATTGCTTAAATGGGTAAGGGGGACTTTTTCAGCAGGAGGAGATGCTCTTGGCAAACAAAAATACATAATCCCTATATCTGGACTGATAGCCAGCCATATGCACTATGCAGCCAAACCACTCATTAAAAAATTGAATTGCTTTCTTACACTTTACACCAAATAGCTGTTGTCCTTAAAATCCCTCCTCAGCCCCCATCTTAGGTTCTGCCTTCACAGTTCACCCAGATTAGGTTCTGATTGGTCAGTTTATATGCCAGTCAGCATTCAAAGCTCCATCTCCTAGCAGCCATTGGCTCCTCACAATTCACCCATATTTGGTTCTGATTTGTAAGTTCCTATGGCAATCAGTGTCTCTGGGCCTATCTCCAGGTCTAATCAGAGAGGTAGCTGCCTCAGGCTGCTGGTGAGGTCTAGAGAGAGAGAGGCCAGGATTGGTCAGCAGCTGCCATGGAGGCTGCAGATCCTACTTCTCTCTCTAGGCCTCACCAGCAGTTGCACCTCTCTCTCTCTCCGGGCCTCACCAGCAGCCTAGGAGAGTTTCTGATTAGCCTCTCTCTCCCTTTCTCTCTCTCTCTCTCTCTCTCTCTCTCTCTCTCTCTCTCTCTCTCTCCCTCTGAGGGGTCAGCAGTTCAGCCCACTTGCCAGTCCCTGCCCACCTGCTGCATGCGCAGCCTGGCATTTGGTCATCCCTTCAGTCATTTTGAATGTTACAGATCCTGGCTCTTTATATGTATATAGATGTTTCCTTTTCCCTGATTGACCCTGCCCTCTGTGCCACTCCTTCCCTCCAGGACAAGCCCCCAGCACCACAGTGTTTGTGTCCATTGGTTATGCTAATATACCTGCATACATGTCTTTTGGTTGCTCTCTTACCACCCCCTTTCCCTGTCTTCTATCTGAGGTTGGACTATCTGTTCAGTGTTTCTTAGTCTCTGGATCTATTTTTGTTCATCCGTTTATGTTGTTCATTATATCCCATATATGAGTGAGATCATGTGATATTTATCTGGCTGGCTTATTTCTCTTACCATAATGCTTTCCAGGTCCATCCATACTGTTACAAATGGTAAAAGTTCCTTCTTTTTTATAGCAGTGTAGTATTCTATTGTGTAGCTGTACCACAATTTTTTAATCCACTCATCTGCTGATGGGCACTTAGGCTATTTCCAAATCTTAGCAATTATAAATTGTGCTGCTATTAACATAGGGGTGCACATGTCCTTTCTGATTGGGGTTTCTGGTTCCTTGGGCTATATTACCAGAAGGGGGATTACTGGGTCAAATGGAAACTACAGAATAAGTCCCATTACCACTACCATGTTGTTATCTTCAGGAAAATCTTATGTTAAGTTTCTATTTTATAATTTAGCATTTAAATTTAATGTATTCCAGATTAGATGATACTAGTACTTCTGTTAGGTGCATTTGTTTTCTTTGCTTTATTAAGTTTGGGGGTTGAATTAAATTTTCTTTTTCTCTCATCTGTGTATTCTCACAGCCATCTGTGCTTACTCTCTATAGTTGTCATCACAGTGACTTGTTACACTTGATTCACTTAGTTGTACATTTCTCAAATGTTAAGTCTTTATAGATAGGCAACATCTTTCTCTACATCTCTGGTTTCTACCTTAGTGGCTGGCTCAAATAGATGTTCATAGAATAGACAAAATAATGAAAACATTCAGAGGCAGGTGAAGTATATAGAAATCTACAGAACAGATTGCAAAGAAATTAACTGCATAGTCTGATTAGACTCCTTATTTGCAGTGAAATGAAATTTGAAAATCTACTCTAAGTTCTTAATTTGGCTCAGAAAATGACTGAAAACCTAAGTATGTTGTGTGATTCTGCAATGTTCAACCAATAGAAAGAAAGAGAAGGATTAAAATTTTCTATCTGTAGAATGTCAGTGAAGTATTGTTTTCACTTCATCATAGACTTGACATTCAAAATCTAATCTAATAAAAGTGTAATTAGCAAATTGACCCTCACTTCGTTAAACCGAAGACATACCCACCAGCCAAGCCACTCCCACCAGCCAATCAGAGCAGCCATATGCAAATTAACCAAGCCAAGATGGTGGCTGGTAGCCATGGAGCTAGAGCAAACAGGAGGCTTCCGTTGCACCAGCAATGGAGGAAACTGTCTGGCTAGGCTAGCTGGGCCTCTGCTCAAGGCAACAAAGTTTCAATTATAGAATCCACGGAGCTGAAGCAAACAGGAGGCTTCATTTCACCAGTGATGGAGGAAACTGCCTGCCTAGGCCAGCTGTGGCATTCCACTCAAGGCAAAAAAGTTTCAATTATAGAAGATAAATAAACCCCAGAAACCTGATTCCAGCCAGCCTCGCTGGGACATTGGGTCAATGGGAGCTGTGGCCAGCCTGCAAACAGCCATCAGCCCCTCACCCAGGCTGGCCAGGCACCCCAGGGGGAACCCCATCCTGATCTGGGACACCCTTCAAGGCAAACCAACTGGCCCCCACCCAATGCACCAGGCCTCTATCCTATATAATAAAAGGTTAATATGCAAATTGACCCTAACAGCGGAACAACTGGTCACTATGACACACACTCACCACCAGGGGACAGATGCTCAATGGTGGTCAGGGTACTTGCACAGGGGGCGCTCTGCTCAGCCACAAACCAGAAGGCTTCCAGTACAGCGGTGATTGTGGGAACCTCTCCTGCCTCCTCAGTAGCGCTAAGAATGTCCAACTGCAGCTTAGACCTGCTCCACACTGGCAGGTAGACATCCCCTGAGCACTCCTGGGCTGCCAGAGGGATGTCTAACTGCCATCTTAGGCCCAATCGCCCGGGGAGTGGGCCTAAGCCGGCAGGTGGACATCCCTTGAGGGGTCCCAGACTGTGAGAGGGCACCCCCTCCACCGAGTGGATAAATTTTTGTGCACCGGGACTCTAGTATATTATATTTAAGTAAATGAATTATTAAGAATTCTAATATCATAAACCCAGTTTAATAATTATTGTGTGCTTCAGTATGGCAAAAATTTTGTCAAATAATTTTCCCTAAACTTTACCCAGTCTTCAGAAAATGTATAGTTTTTTATTTTTCCTAACTTAAAATACTCACATATATATAAAGATAAAAAAGAAAATTAAGTAAGTTGTTGGCATTTGGGGGCACATGACTATAGTGAATAAGAAAATTATCTGTGCTATTCTTGTTACTTTTCTTCAAGTCTTAAATTACATCAACTTAGTTAAAATACAGAATAAATGATGTAGATTTTTATTATTTTTATAGTGCATACTGATTTAAACACTTCTAATATAAAAAGTATAGAAAAAGAAAAACACTCATTATCCCATCACCAAAATATGTTAATTGTTAACACTTTAGTAATTATATTACAATCTTATGTTTTTATGGAAACATATACATATACATATACATACAAAATTTCAAAGCCAAACTCTTCTTTAACTTTAAAAATCTCATTTATCTATGTTGTTAAATATTCTTATACATTCTAGTGAATGTATAATGGACCTTTAATATTAAGGTTGTTTTAATTTTTACAGTTATATTTAATACTATAACAATAATCTATTTATGAAATTTGTGTACATGTATTATTTTCCTAGAATTAGTAAGAGAGGGATTTCTAGATGACGCTATATAAATATTTTTATTCCCTTAAACATTAGAAGCCATACTTGTATAGTCAGTTATCATTACTCCTATTTCAGAGTCTTCAATTAGGATTCCCTTTGCATTCCTCTCAGCAAATGTCCATACCTTCAAACTCTGAAGCTCAGAGAACAGAGGAGGTACATCTTCCATTTTATTCTAACCAACCTCTTCTACTGATAGATTGATAGATTAATGCCTTTGTCCACTCTCCTTCCCCCCCCCCTACAATGGAACAGCAATCCTTCTTGTCCAAGGTCAATTTTTCTACAAGGCCTTCCATCACATAACTCCTTATCTTCTCAGGAATCTGAAACCAAGATGAAAGCAGTTATTTTATAGCTGCTTACATAATGTTGGCTGGAAGGGGTATCTCCAAATTCTAATGTGCTAGAAAATGTAGTTTTCTCGATTGCTCGGGGGTAAAGGATATGTGGCAAATATATTGTCTCAATATATAAATTAATACTTTTATTATCATTCCTCTAGATCTCAGCTAAAATTTGGATTTCCAGGGAATCTTTCCTTGATCTCCCAGTTTAGGAAAGATCCTTCTCTTTGACACTTTTTCAGCTTGGTGTAGCTTTCCTTCATTTTGCACATTACAGTTGTAATCTTATATATAACTCTGTAGTTACTTGAAATACATATACCTGTATCTATATCTACATATCTTTCATATGTAATAAGAAGATACATAGGGGCAGCATGGAGCCATGTGCTATAGAATACAAAGTCACTGCAGAAACTAAATAAATATTTAATAAATGAATGAATGACACAATGGATTACGTTCTCTATATAAAATGTTTTCCAAGAACATCTATATTAATTTATACTCAATTTTCAGTGAGCTAGAGCCTCATTCTGTCATGCCATCAGTAATACAAATAACAAAATTAATTTACTTTATTTTGAGGTTTAGAGTTTAATTAAATTGTATAAGTTCTTTGTATGGTAAGGATTTTCATGTTTGCAATAATTTGAAGTCACATTCTACATAATTATTCTTGTTTTTAATATAATTATTCTATTTGAAGTTCTTGAAAAACATGAAATTCAAACTTTTTTCTTATTTTCCCTAAGACAGCTGAAACTTCAATTTTACTTCACCACAGGCCAAATGGGAAATCATAATTCTTTCTCTGCTACCAACAGAAAGTGGAACTGGCTGAATCTGTCTGTTGCCAATTTGGAGAATGGGCTTTCATTTCTGAAGGTCTTCTATACTTTCAGAAGTAATGTGAGCTAGCAGAAAGATATTAGCAAGATAGCATACTATTAATCTCCAGATTTTTGTTCTCATATGGAAGCAAAAACACACTAACTGAAATGACTTCTGTGTGAGCACTAACGACTAGTCACAATTCTGTAACAAACAGCTGGAGTCTCAGTTAAGACCACCCCCCCCCCACAGACACACATATACACACTCACATACACGTCCACATACGCACAATGTAGAAAAATCTTTGGTGTATTTCTCACCCTTCCACTCTTCAGTGCAACACAGCTTGACATTGTTGAAAGGAAGCCATTCAATTCCCTGCTTCTCCCTCAAGAAAGAAGTGAAATTTGTTGTTTGTCTAAGGGGCTGCCCAAGGGACTTATTTTTTGTTTCAGCTGACTTAGAGCTCAAGCATGGAACAGACTGTTGAACCTCAGAGGGAAGACAGGGGAGAGTGGGTAGGAAGAGATCAACTGATGAACTTGTATGCATATGTGCATAACCCATGGACACAGACAACAGTGGTGGTGAGGGCCTGGGGATGGGAGCAGGAACGAGCTGGCAGAAGTCAATGGGGGAAGAAAGAGGACTTAAGTAATACATTCAATAAAGATTTTTTAAAAAAGAGCTCAAGCAAAATAGCTTACTTTGGATATCAGCCCACTAAAAGCAGTGGAATGTGTTGCAACATGTGAAAATGCAGGAGATTGGAGATGCATGGGTACATGAGAATAAGAGATTATAGGCAGAGAAATAGACAGAATGCCTTAGGCCTTGAGAAAAAGTAAGAGTGAGACTCTTAGAGAAATTAAGACATTTTAAATCATCTGTGCATGTAAGCAAATCAGAGAATTGTTTTTTAATCACACACATAGACCCAGAGAAGATGTATGCCCAGAAAGGCCTGAAAATAAATCTTCATGATAAACTGATCTGTGATGCTCTATTACTTGGAACCATTCTGTAAATATATAGCTATATTTTCCAAATACCCAGTTTTCAACAAAAGATCAGAAGACATGTAAAGAAACAAGGAATTATTACCCACTCAGAAAAAAAAAAAAAGTAAATCTCCAGAAATTGTAAAGAATCACTGGGTTCAGATTACTGAACAAAAGTCTTACAACATCAGTCTTAAATATGCTTGAAGAGTTAGAGGAAAACACAGAGAAAGACTTAAAGGAAGTCATGAGAATAATATACGAATAAAATAAGAATATAAATATAAAAATTGTTAAAAATACTGCTATTCTGGAGCTAAAAAATATTATAACTAAATTGAAATATTCACTAGAGGGACCCAATAACAGATTTGAAAAGGCAGAAAAATAATCAATGATCTTGTAGATAGATCATTTGAAATTATTGAGTGAGTAAAGAATTTTTTTAATGGAAGAAAGTGCTATAGGGACTAAAGAACTCATGAGACAATATTAAATAGTTCAAACATGTATATTATGGGAATTTCAGAAGAAGGCAGAAAGAGCCTGGGAGCTTATTTGAAGAAGTATTTACTGAAAACTTCCCAAATTTGAAGAAATGTTTCATGTGTTGCTGACAACAGGGATATGTTCTGAGAAATGCAATGTCAGTCAATTTCTTTATTTTACAAACCCATAAGGTGCATTTACATGAACCAAATGGTGCAGCTTACTACACACCAGTTCTATAGGGTACAGCCTATTGCTCTGAAGCTACAAACTTACATAGTATTAGAGGCTCAGTGTATGAAATTCATGCAGGTAGGATCCCTAGTAGCTGTCAGCTAGGGGCATCTTACTTCTCCCAGCTGCCTGCCACCACTGTTGCTGTTGTTGCCACTGTCGCAGGCCGCAGGACCCACCCCCTGGTCAAACTCCTGGTCAAACTCCCAGTCAAGGGGACAATTTTCATATTAGGCTTTTATTATGTAGATATCACTGTACTGAATATTACAGGCAATTACAACATAATGGTCTATCTATGCTGTCACAGATGGTAACAATTTCTTCTTTTTAATTGTTGAGTAGTATCCCATTATATATGTGCACAACTTTTTAATCCACTCATCTATTGACGGACACTTGAGATGCTTCTGTGTCATGGCTACTGTAAATAATGCAGCAATGAATATGGGGTTCATATGATTGAATTGTTTTGGTGTTGAGTTATATGAGTTCTTTATACACCTTATTGGATATATCATTGGCAAATATCTTCTTCCATTAAGTAAATTGTATTTTTGTTTTACTGATGTTTTCTATTGTTGTACAAACCTTTTTCGTTTAATGTAGTCCTATTTTTTTACTAGAGACTATTATGCTAAATAAAACAAGTCAAATAGAGAATGACAAATACCATATGATTTTACTTACATGCAGAATTTAAGCAAGACAATAAGTGAATAAACAAAATAGAAACAGACTCATAGATCCAGGGAACAAACTAATGGTTACCAGAGAAGGTAACATAGAAGGATGGGCAAAAAAGTGAAGGTATCAAACTGATAGTTACAAAATAGCTATGAAGATGTAAAATAGAGCATAGGGCATATAGTTAATAATATAATACCTATGTATGGTGCCAGGCAGGTACTGGAAATATTGGAGAGATCATTTTGTAAATGATATGATTAACTAACCACTGTGTTGTACACCTGAAACTTATATAAAACTAGAAGCCCAGTGCATGAAATTCATGTACTGGGGAGGTGTCCTTCAGCCCAGCCTGAAACCTTTCCAATCTGAGACTCCTTGAGGGATGTTTGACTGCCAATCCCATAGGGATCAGGCCTAAACCAGTAGTTGGACATCCCCCTCAGAATCCGGGACTGCTGGCTCCCAACCACTCACCTGCCTGCCTGCCTGCCTGATTGCTCCTAACTATTTCTGCCTGCCAGCCTGATCAATTCCTAACCACTCTCCTGCCAGCCTGATTGATGCCTAATTGTTCCCCTGCCTGCTTGATCACCCCCTACTGCCCTCCCCTGCCTGCCCAAATGCCCCCAACTGCCTTTCCCTGCTGGCCTTATCACCCACAACTGCCCTCCCCTGCTGGTTATCTTGTGGCTATGGGTGCCACCATCTTTGAGGGCAGGGCAATCAATTAGCATATTCCCTCCTTATTGGCTGTGGGTACCATCATCTTTGAGGACAGGGAAATTAGCATATTCCCTCCTTATTGGCTGTGGGTGACGCCATCTTTGAGGTCGGGGCAGTCAATTAGCATATTACCGCTCTATTAGATAGGGTAATACTGAATATCAACTGTAATTTAAGATTAAAATTCAAATAAAAAAGAAAAAATAATGTAAGTATACGTGTACATAAGCATAAATGGTAGTGTAAAAATAGATTATAAAAAAGAAAATGTGTGTGTGTGCACATATGCAGGTGTTAGAGGGGCAGAGAGAAAGCTAAAGAGAGAGGCACCATAAGAGATAGAGTAAACAACAAGAGGAGGGTAAAGAGAGAAAGAAGGAAGGAAAAGGGAGAGAAAAGGAAAGAAGAAATAAAAAGAGACCCAGAAAAATAAAGCTTAAGGTGAGAAAAAATAAAGGGGAAGGGAGAGGAGATAGAAGAAGTGAGAGAGGCAAGAAAGACAGTGAGGGAGAAAGAGAGAGGAATATTATGGGGAGGAAAGAGAAATAAAAAGAAACTGAGGTAGGAAAAGTGAGTTTCTGTGTATAAGTTTGTGTGTACTTGTACAAAGTTGGGTGTGGGAAAGCAAGGGCAGACCTCCCGACTCTACTTTTATCAGCCTTCTCCCCTCACACCCTGCTTACTCCAGGCTGGGGATGCAGGGTAGGTGAATAGCATGCTGAGCCTTCTCATCTATTTAAACCACTCATATCTAACAGTAAATTCAACATACAGTCTTGTCCAGCCTGTTCTTTTTTAAAATATTGCAAACAAACATTTTATTATAATCAATTCTGATGTTATGTGACTACCATCATATATATACATATATATAGTTTGTCATTTACCAAAGTATCGTTATGTAGCACATTACTGTACAAGTATTTTTTTAAAGCATAATAAACTCCAGCAGAAAAAATGAAGAGATCTACAACAAGACACATTATAATAAAACTGTCAAATTCAAAGACAAAAAAAAAAAGGAAATCTTGAAGGTAACAAGGAAAGTGTCTAATCAAGTACAAGGTGTCCCCATAAAATCATCTGGATTACTCAGAGGGAATCTTGCTAGCTAGAAGGCAGTGGGATTGTATAGTCGAAGTGCAAGAAAACACCTATCAACCAAAAATGTTATATCCAGCAAAACAATCCTTCAAAAAATGGGTAATTGAGATATTCCCACCTTAACAAAAGCCCAGGGAGTTCATTACCACTAGACCTGTTCTACAGAAAAATACTAAAGTTATTTCTTCAAGTTGAAATGAAAGGACTATAGATAACTAAAAAACATATGAAAATGTAAAGAAAAATATATGGACAAGTATAAAATTAGGTATAATTTAGATTTGATTTGTAACTCATGCCCCCTACCCCTAGAATTTAAATGTAATACGTGACAACAATAACATGAATTGGGTAATATCTAGTTAGGGTGGATGGAGGTAACACTTTATCTTGCACCAATGCCTATAAACTAATTTATAGCTCTTCCAATTATAGGCTGTAGAGTCCTTTTTCTCTAATATTTTTGTACCTGAATAAATCATTTTGCTGAAAATTAATGTGGGTGGCTCTTAATGAATTAAAATAGAAATGCTTTATAGTATGGTCAGGATGAGTTATTACACTTTTAAAAAATACATATATACTAGGGGCCCGGTGCACAAAAATTTGTGCACTCGTGGTGGAGGGAGTCCCTCAGCCCGGCCTGTGCCTTCTCACAGTCTGGGACCCCTCAGTGGATGTCCTATGATGGCCCCAGTCTGCCAGGCGCCTTCTGTGTGTGTGTGTGTGTGTGTGTGTGTGTGTGTGTGGCCACTGGGGACCTGCCCCCAGCTGCATCT
>PVJC01055283.1:0-10240 GCA_004026665.1 Murina feae
GGGGGGGGGGGGGTGTCTCTTTTTTTATTAGCTTTGACGTCTGGCACAGTGCTTTCTGTGCCTCCCTGAACGAGGCTTCAGCCCTAAACGGAATGTTTCCGGTGGAGGAGTACCCGTGTCCCGCCAGGGTATCAGACAACAGGGCTGAGCTGGCTTTTTTTTCAGCTCCTTCACCAGACCTGCCTATCCCAGGGAGCCACCGACTTAACCAAGTTCCCAGTTACCGTGGCTCATAGTATTTGGGGGTCCCGCTTTAGAGAAATGGTTACGACACGCTGCGTGCCGATGCGGAGGACAACTGTGGACTTGGAGTCCAGAGTTCGTTTCTCCGTAGAGGAGGCAGGTTTCCTAGAGAAGCAGTCAGCTGGTGACTGGGGGGGGGGGCCGGGATCTGCGGGTCAAGACTCCCTTGCCCTTGTCCTGGACACTAACACCTTGTCGGCAGCTGGGAGTTAATCCTCCCAAAAGATGGTCTCCTCGTAGCCGGGAAGGCTGCACTAGCCCTGCCTCCCTGAATGTCCGTGACCAGCGGGCCCGCGGGGCTGGGAGGTGACAGGGCAGGGATACGAAAGAAAGAGGCTGCCAAGCTCCAGAACTCCTGGGGACCTGGGGCGGGGAACCTCCCGGACGATGCAATTTTAAGGTGGTCCGGTAGGGCCGGGGAACAGTCTGACACCTCTCTCCTTGGAAGCAGGAATCCCCCGGCCCCCTCACCCGTCGGAACTGTCCCCATATTACCCGCTGTCGCCTGGAGCTGTCGGACAAATCCCCCACCCGCTCGGCTGGCTCGTCCCACAGTAAGGAAACCTGGAGCCTCGCACCCCCCGTTCCATCCTTAGGCTGAGTTCTTCTCTGACCTCCAGCTGCCCCCTCCCTCTCACCAGGGCCCCAGGCTCAGACCTCCCTCCCCCAGCTTCTCCCCAGTCCTTACTCCTACTTGCTGTCCTTTATCCCTCATCCTTTCTTCCCAGCCCCTCTTCCCTGTCCTGAATGCTCCCATTTTAGCCAGGATGCTGACCACGTTGCCTTGCTCCTGGCCCCTGCAGGCAAGGACAGCCCATGTACTCCCTTCCTCCCGGTGGCTTCCGGCACCCCTACCCCGCCCTCGCCATGAACGCCTCCATGTCCAGGTGAGTTGGGGATGGGCTGTGAGCTTGAAGTGGCCTTACAGGGAATGGCTGGCTGCTAGCATCCTTGCCATTTCTGCCCATTAAGCAGCCTTCTTTTGGCAGCAAACGAGGAGGCCCGGGCTCACTTTTCTCCCAAGTCTCCACTAAGTCCCGTCCCGTGGTGGGAAGGACCCCCACACCCACAGGTTCCCTCTCCCCAGTCTCTCTCAGAGAATGCCCGAGCCCTGCCACTCAGCCCTCTGGTCGGGCTTTGTGGGTTTTTATTTTTGTAGTTCCTGGTGTGTCTGGTCTGGACATACTCTGAGAATCACTTCTCTGGGGTTTTATAGCTTTCCCAGACCCCGGGGATTGTCTCTGGCCGGCAGTACTTATTTGTATTACCTGCCTTGCCTTTGAGTTTGAAAGCTCTGTGAGTCTGTTTCGGGTGAGCACCCTTTTTCAGCCTGATTTGTGGAGACGATTGTGTAACCCACTTCCTATTGAAATAGCGCAAACATAACAGCACATGCATCGTAGGTAGACAACCCGTTTCACACTGACGCCAGAGACGGGAGGAGGTCGGTTTTCCCTCAGTGGAGTCGGGAGGGCAGAGGGAAAGGAGATTCATGTGCAGGGCCAGCTCTGCCTGCCCATGGTACCCCCAGTGATGAAGGCAATGCAGCCCACAGAAGCCCGTATTTCCCGTTGTATGCCCTGCCTTTCCTCCTGCCCACTTCCAGCACCAGAAATGGGAACCCTGGGTGTTTGTAAGGGGAAGGCAGGCTTGTTGGGTGTTTCCCAAACCCGATCTGTCCCGAAAGGTCAGCGATGGCCTTCCCTTCCTCACACTCGGCCACAGCAGAGGAAGGGCAGGGGCCACCCACACCCTCTGCTAACGAGCTCTCAGCCTGAACCCCTCTTTCATCCTCTCTACCCGCTGCACAGCCTGGTGTCCAGTCGGTTCTCCCCTCACATGGTGGCTCCGGCCCATCCTGGTTTGCCCACCTCAGGGATTCCCCACCCCGCCATCGTCTCCCCCATCGTCAAGCAGGAGCCGGCTCCCCCCAGCCTCAGCCCAGCCGTGAGCGCGTGAGTAACAGGCAGCCTCGCTGGGTCACCAGTCGCTAAGCAGCAGCTGCTGTTTCTTTCTCTCTCCTAGTGGCATTGAGCGGGCAGCCCGCAGCCTCCCTCAGCCAGATCCTCTCCCCTGGGACTTGTTCCCTTGGACTCATCTTTTCTCGTTAAAAAAGGTTTTACCAGCTGTGTTGCCAGTGGTTGAGCATCAACCTATGAACCAGGAGGTCACGGTTCGATTCCCAGTCAGTACACATGCCCGCGTTGTGTGCTGGATCCCCAGTAGAGGGCGTGCAGGAGGCAGCAGATCAGTGATTCTTTCAGATCATTGATGTTTTCATCTCTCTCCTGCTCTCTTCCTCTCTGAAATAAAAATATATTTTTTTAAAAAAAAAAAAAAAGAAAGATTTTACAGTCCTGGCCGGTCGCTCAGTGGTTAGAGCACTAGCCCTTGGTCCAAAGGGTCCCGGGTTCAATCCCGCCCCGCTTGGGGCGTCTGCAGGAGGCAGCTAGTTGATGTCTCTCTCCCTCTCCCTCTCTCCCTCTCCCTCCCTTTCCCCCTCTCTCCCTTCCTTCCACTCTCTAAAGACCAATGGAAAAAACATCCTCGGATGAGGATTAAAAAATAAATAAGTGTTACAGTCAGGATTTAGAGGCTACAAGGGAAGTGGAGAAAGCCTTTAGCCTCCCTTCCCCCATGATGCACGAGAAAATGAGGCCCAGAAAGGAGGCTTTTCTCAGGTCAGAGGGCTTGGTGGCAGAGCTGAGACTAGCACCAGGGCTGTAAATGGCAGGAAAGCCAGTCAGTGCCTCGTGGCCCAGGAGAGCCCACCCCTTGTTTCTGCCCAGGGCGCCCCACCCCTTCATCTGTATCACCTGTGGCCAGTACAGCCCAGCCGTCACCACCCCCCTGCTCCTCCATCAGGGAATTCTCCTTCCATAGTGTGTGGCCTAGGTGATCCAGAGGGTTGGGTTGGAACTATTAGTAGGAGACGCTCCGGTGCTGAGAGCAGCCGCTGGTCGCTGGAATTCTTGAGCAGCTCCCCTCCCCTCCCCTCCCTTCCTCTCCCCTCCCTTCCTCTCCCCTCCCCTCCCCAGAGCAACAGCTCTTAGTGCAGTGGGAGGCAGGGGTCGGTGAGCTGGACCACAGCCGACACCTGCGGACCCCCTTCCCAGGAAATCCCCGGTCACGGTGAAAAAGGAGGAAGAAAAGAAACCCCACGTGAAGAAGCCTCTTAACGCCTTCATGTTATACATGAAGGAGATGAGGGCCAAGGTGGTGGCTGAGTGCACCCTGAAGGAAAGTGCCGCCATCAACCAGATCCTGGGAAGAAAGGTAAGACCGGCCCCAACCCGCCAGGCTGTGCGGCCGGCCGGCGTCCCCGCGTCCCCGGCTCTGACCCTCTCCACTCCCTCCCCCAGTGGCACAACCTGTCCCGAGAAGAGCAGGCCAAATACTACGAACTGGCCCGGAAGGAGCGGCAGCTGCACTCGCAGCTCTACCCGACCTGGTCAGCCCGGGACAACTACGTAAGCGCTGCCCACAACAGCGTCGGCTCGCGGGAGGGGGAGAGGGGTGACGGCGTGGACGGAGGGCTCCTGAGGCCAGGGGCTGCCTGTGTTTCTCTAGAAATAAGGAAGGCGGGTCCCCAAGGACACGGTCCTGGTGTCCTGACAACAGACTTACACTTGTGCCCCTCCCTTTGGATGGGACTCGGCCTCCGACTCGCTCCGTCAGGGCTAGCGCTGGCGGTGGAATGTAGGCAGGGGTCCTGGCCTGGGGCGGAGTGGCCAGCGCGTGGCCTCGGCCGGCATGTCTGCGTCCCTGAAAGCAGGCGGGTTTTCGTGTGTATGTTCTGACTGGCTCTCTTCTGGCAAGAGGGTTCGTAGCTGAATCAGGTTTTTCAGTGGGACCTAGGACCCCTCCGAAAGGTCAAGAACACTGTTCCAGGAGAGAAACGGAAAGACCAGCCTGTAGCGCAGCGACAGGGCGGGGCCTTTCAAAAGGCGGGACCCCCGAGCTGGGGGGCGGGAACCGGTGGGGAGGGGCACTCCAGGAAGACACACTTCTGAGTCTCCAGGAGTTGAGTGGCCCCCCTTCTTACCCGGGCATCCCTCTGAAACGCCAGGTGTTCTGTCTCTGCGGCCTCTTCCTTTGGCCATGTTTTTCAGGGTAAGAAAAAGAAGAGGAAGAGAGAAAAGCAGCTGTCACAGACACAGTCCCAGCAGCAAGTCCACGAGGCAGAGGGTGAGTCTCGAGGAGGCGCTGCCTCTTTTCTTCGCCTCCCGCTGTCCCAGCTGCACGGCCTGCGCGTGACACTGCGTCGGATGGACACGGTGACAGTGCTGGGTAACAGCTGCTGTCCGGGGCCTCCGCCTCGTGGGCTCACGCGGGCACTACTGTTACCCTCGTGTTAGACGTGACCAGCTAAGAGCCCGGGAAGTCTGGGGTTTGGGTCCCGACACTTTCTCACTTTGAACCTTGGGCGCTTTGAGTTGCGTCTTTACTGGAGGGTTAGCTTCTAAAGTCAGCGTGTGAGGTAAAGACGGAATGTCGTGGAAATCCCCTCGGGGAGGTGGATATTAGGGGACGGTGTACTGCCTGTCAGTGGACCCAGCAGAAGCAGCTTTGCCGCCCGTGTCTGGTTGGCCGAACACCAGAAGAAATAGTTTGCTCAAGTTCAGGGGCCACTGTGTGCCCAAAAAATGTGTGCACCAGGCTCACACCTGGCACCGGGGTTCCCACGGTGGCAAGCGCTTAGTCACGCCTCTCACCTCACGCTCACCCCAGGATGGGTATAAAGAGCCACCAGCTAAGTGCTCTCCTTCCTCCCTTCCATTCATCTACACACGAGCACACACACATAAATTGTGAGCATGCTGCCACAATCCACTGCATGCCATGCCGTTTCCGATAGTGCCGTAAGTTATGGTTTTTAAAGCAAATCCCCTGGAGATCCATCCCCCACATGATGAGATGTGAGCCAGGAAGATGATGCAGTAGACGGAGCTGTCTTCCCTCCTGTGGGACACTGAATTGTTGGTGGTTGCTGGCGTTGTCCCTTCTCTCTGCTGTAGGCATCCTCGAATGCAGCTTCCTCATCTTGAGAGCTTTGGGTGCAATTCCAGGTCCTCGCTTCCCTCCCAGGAAGGATTCTTGTGTTTCCAGAGACGCTGTGCACAGCCAGGCCTCTTCTGCAGCCTCTGCCTCGCCGGAGCTCCTAGCTGCTCACTCTTCTGTGTGTTTTTTCCCCAGGTGCTCTGGCCTCCAAAAGCAAGAAGCCGTGTGTGCAGTACCTGCCCCCCGAGAAGCCCTGTGACAGCCCTGCCTCTTCCCATGGCAGCATGCTAGACTCCCCGGCGACCCCCTCCGCGGCGCTGGCCTCACCGGCTGCCCCTGCTGCCACGCACTCGGAGCAAGCCCAGCCCCTCTCCCTCACCACCAAGCCCGAGGCCCGGGCCCAGCTGGCCCTTCACTCAGCTGCCTTCCTGTCAGCTAAGGCCGCAGCCGCGTCCTCTGGCCAGATGGGCAGCCAGTCCCCACTCCTCTCCCGGCCCCTCCCCCTCGGGTCCGTGCCCGCAGCTCTGCTGACTTCTCCCCCTTCCTTCCCGGCCACGCTCCATGCGCACCAGGCCCTCCCCGTGCTCCAGGCCCAGCCTCTTTCCTTGGTCACCAAGTCTGCCCACTAAGCTGCCCTGTGACCTATGCAGGCTGTCAAGTGACCCATCAAGTAGTAATGATTCGGAAGAGGAAGAAAAAAAAAAAAAAGGAAACTTTATTGGTCAATATTTGACCACCCTGGACTGTTCTGTAAAGTGGTAACAGCAGCACTTTACATTGTGTAGATGTAACCAGTAGCTGACCTTAAGGCTTTTTTAAAAAACAAAACAAAACCTACAAAAAAAAATTTTTTTTAATTTTTTTTTTTTTTTTTTAAAGAACTGAAAAGTAGTGTGTCATTCTTCCCGTACGTGCAGTGGTGGATGGACCTGGGCAAAAGACCCTCCTCTCTCTACCTCTGAGATGCGCCTCCCGCCTCCTCCTGCCTCCCCTGTGCCCCAGCTCCCCAGCCGGCTGTGTGGCCACTGCTGTGGCTCCTAGCCTGTTGCTTCTTCATCTAGATCCCATCCCTGGGCATTTCTTTTGATCTCGCCCCAATTCTTTGCTCTGTTCCATGGGTTCCTGCCTCCATCCTTTCGTCCTCTGCCCGGTATAAGGCTGTCACCATGTGAGAAGACATTGCCCGGTTTGTCTCCACCAGCACCCCTCCCCCCAGCGGGCCCCAACCTGGAGCCTCGAGCTTTCAAAGGGGGAAAGGTCCTCTGAAATGGTTCTTCCTACACACAAAGGGACTCAAGGTGCCTGCCACTTCCTGCGTGACGAAGTCCATGTTCCACCCTTCACCAGCCAAGATCTCCCCGTCACAGTCCCACAGCGGCAGACAGGAACTGCTCTGAGGCTTCGTCTGGCAGTCCGCCAAAGTTCAAAACACCCTTCCTCCCGTCACCTCACATGCTTCTGTGTGTATTTCTTTTTGTTTTTATGGGGTTTTTGGAGCAATTTGAACTCCCAATAAGCTGTTTATTTTCACAAAAGAAAATAAAATTGCAGTTGCAAGACTTTTTGAGTGTTTTAATCCTTTCGTTGAATCCGGTCCCCCTTCATACCAAGCCCTGTGCTAATTTACAGACCTGCTAAGAGGATAAGCGCTTTGGAGAGGGATATAAAGCATGCCTGACACAATCAGACAAATCCACCCCAGCCTCGAATGGACATCAGTCGGTATCAATAACTGGTCCAAAGAAAGGAACCCTTGCCTTCCCTTTGCCTTTTAACCACCGAGACGTGAGAGGCGTCCTTTGTCTGCTTTGCATAATACCTACCACTGCAATTAAATTTTCTGTAACAGCTTTATTGAGATACTAGAGGCCCAGTGCACCAAAATCGTGCACTGGAGGTGGGCAGGGGGCGTCTCTCAGCCCAGTCTGCACCTTCTCGCAGTCTGGGAGACCTCGGGGGATGTTCGACCACCGGCTTAGGCCCACTAAGCCGTCAGTCAGACATCCTTAGTGCTGCTGCAGAGGCGGGAGAGACTCCTGCCACTGTCGCTGCGCTTGCCAGCTGTGAGCCCGGCTTCTGGCTGAGAAGCATTCCCCCTCTGGGAGCACACTGACCACCAGGGTGCAGGTTCTGCGTTGAGCTCTGCCCCCTGGTGGTCAATGTGTGTCATAGTGATGGGTCATTCGGTCAACTTGCACATTAGCCTTTTATTATATAGGATAATGCATATAACATGTAATTTACCCATTTAAAATGTATACATTTGTTTTTCGTTGTGTTCAGAGTCGTGTACCCAACATTTGGATCCCCTCTAAGAGAAACCCCATACACACCCTGTGTACGTCACCCTGTTTCCTCCAGCTCCAGGCAACCCCTGGTCTACTTCCTGCCTCCGGATTTGGCTATTATGGACATTTCATTAAGTAGAATAATATAATACACAGTTCTTTCTCACTGAGTCCAGCATATTTCATGTTCACCCATTTTGTATAGTATGAGTACTTCATTTTTTAAAACTATGGTAATTATATGTAGCAAAATTTGCCATTTTAACCTGAAATGGTTCTTCCCTACACACAAAGGGACTCCAGGTGCCTGCCACTTCCTGCCAATTATATACAAAATATAAAAATTGTATATTTTAAGTATACAATTCAGGAGTATTGATTATACTCATAATGTTGTGCATCCATCATCACCACAAACTATTTCCAAAACTTTCTATCATCCCAACTCGTTCCTCCTCAGCCCCTAGTACCTCTAATCTACTTTGTTTCTAAGAATCTGCCTACTCTGAACACTTCATATCATTGGGATGAAAACATCTGACCTTTTGTGCCTGGCTTATATGATTTAGCATAATATTTTCAAGATTCACCCATATTGCTGCATGTATCAGAATTTTTATTTTAAGCCTTGGTGAAATAGTTCAGTCTTCTCCTTTTTATGAGTACTTGCCAGGTTTTTTACTCTTAGATATATAACTTTTTAAAATTGTGATAAAATACATATAATATGACATTCATTATTTTAACTGTTTTTAAGTGGACAATTTGGTGGTATTAAGTACCTTTACAACATCATGCAACCATAATCACTATTGACTTCCAGAACGATTTCATCTCCCAAACAGCAACTCTGTTCCCACTAAGTAGTAACTCCCCATTCCCTTTCTCCCCCCAGACCTCAAGAACTTTTAAGCTACCTTCTAAACTTATTCTAGGTGCAGCACAGAGTTGAATATAAGGACTTAGAATTGCATGTTTAATAAATAGATTCATATAATATTTGTCTTTTTGTGTCTGGCTTACTTCACCTAAATAGTAATACATATTTTGCAACATACCATGGATTCTCTTATGCATCACCTATGCTATAGCCAAGAACAGCTTTTCACAAATGAAAAATACTTCTTTTAGGAGCTTCCATCAGAAGTCTGGAGGAGGGTGTCCACGGGCAATATCCTGTGTTGCAGAACAAACAGTACAAGAACACTGTTGGTGAGGTGAGAGGCGTATGGAGAAAGATGCCAAGAAAGCAAAGCATTTACACTCTGGAGAAACTGTCGCATGCACCAGCACACCAGAAGACGAAAAACAAGTGTTTGCCGCAGTGTTGTTTACAAGAGCAAAATCTAAAAACAAACCAGCTCAGCAGTGGCTCAGTGGTTGAGCATCGACCTAAGAACCAGGAGGTCATGGCTCGATTCCCAGTCAGGGCACATGCCCAAGTTGTGGGCTCTGCCTCCTGTTTGGGGTGTGCAGGAGGCAGCCAATCAGTGATTCTCATCATTGATGTTTCTATCTCCCTTTTTCTCTGAAATCAATAAAAACATATTCTAAAAATTAAATTAAATGGAGGCCAGTTGAAATGTCCTATTTTGATCTCCCATGTCCCTACCTACATATCCATCCACTCTCAACATTCTGCCCCTCCATAGGCCTCAAGGTCAGCCCCTGGTTCAACCCAAAGTCAACTGCTCTACTGTCCCCTAGACCCCAGCCAGCCCTTCAACTCTTGGTACCTTGTTCTACCAGTCATATCTGTCTTGTAATCTTGGTCCCTCTGTCATTAGATCTACCCCTCAGTCAACAAAAATGTTCCATCCTTTCCCATGTTAGAAACGCTGTTTCACATGCCAATTCCCAGAAATGGAACTTTCTACATAACTTCTATTCACTAACCCAACTGCCAAAGGTTGTGCTCTCACCACTCCACTGAAATGTGTAATTCGAAGTCCTTATCTTCCTTCAACTCTGTGCTGCACTTGATTTCACTTTCCTTCCAGAAACATTCCATTCTATAACAACTGGGATCCCTCAAAGGGTGATGAATAAAGAAACTGGAGACAAGATAATAGGATCCCAGAAGACAAGTGACATGACTAGTTGTAGCACTAACAACTAGTTAGCTACAAAAAAACCTTGCAAGATAAAAATTGCACATAAGGCCCTGACCGGTTTGGATCAGTGGATAGAGCGTCAGCCTGCGGACTAAAAGGTCCCAGGTTCGATTCCGGACAAGGGCATGTACCTTGGTTGAGGGCACATCCCCAGTAGGAGGTGTGCAGGAGGCAGCTGATCAATGTTTCTCTCTCATCAATGTTTCTAACTATCTCTCTCCCTTCCTCTCTGTAAAAATCAATAAAATATTTTTAACTGTACACTTGGTTTTATAAATTTTCTATTAATAAGCTATCATAAGCATACAGATGTCTATTAAAAAGATCCAACAAATTTTTCATGATAATAGCTCTGGATTACAGGATATTTTTATTATCTTACTTTGGCTTATCTTTAATTTTTGTATAATGAATAAAACAATAACTTTTGAAAGTTTTAACAATATGCTACTATGTTAAGTATTCTATATGAATTATCCAATTCTCCATACTTTTATTTCCATTTAATAATAAATTGATACTTAAAGCATTTAAGTAAACTGCACAAAGTCATGTGAATTACTTGTCCAATAAACATTAAAGAGTAACAGGGAC
>PVJC01055284.1:0-10237 GCA_004026665.1 Murina feae
GCTCCGAGCCTCAGATGCGGCTGGGGGCAGGTCCCCAGTGGTCACACACACACACTCATACACACACAAGGTGCCTGGCAGACTGGGGCCATCATAGGACATCCACTGAGGGGTCCCAGACTGTCAGAGGGCACAGGCCGGGCTGAAGGACTCCCTCCACCCTGAGTGCACAAATTTTTGTGCACCGGGCCCCTAGTATTTGTTATAAATGAGCTGCAGTTGGTAATAATATCCAGATGAACTGATCTTACTCTTATTAGTATGTCTGGGGTCTGTTGAATCAGATAGAGATGAGCAATATGCAGAATTCAATCAGATGTCATTTAAATATCTGTAAGATTTGTGGTGGGAGCCCACAATAAAATATGAAAAGTATTCAGAATAGAACTAGCCAGTAAATGGATTAGATGAATCTAATCAACTGCTGAAACAATGTTGGTGGGGATTTGCAGACTCAAATGAGATTGAAGAAAAAGAAAATTTATAATTTGAATTCAAGGGAGCCATGAATCCAACCTATTTGAAGGGCATGACTGGACTTGAATTCCATCTTGGTAGAGTGGCTTTGGCCTGTAAAAAGATGTCCTGCCAAAGCCTTTGGCCAATAAGCAACCTCATTATCCAAGACAGTTACTGTAAGTCACTGAGATGACAAACTGTGGCTTCCTTTCTTTAGTATAAAACTTTAATTTCATCTAAGGGAAGTGTAGATTAATCTTAGAGATAATGACTTAAACCCATAATATTAATATTTTTATATTAATTTAACTACAATAAGTGCACATTTAGATTTAAAGATACAGAATTGGCTTGTGATTCAGCCAAGAAGTGACGTCTATTGTGAGGGTTATTTCTAGAAATTTGAAACTATCTTTGTCTATATGAAAGCCTGACTTTTTAAAAAAATGTATTTTATTGATTTTTTTTTAAAGAGGAAGGGAGAGGGAAAGAGAGTTAGAAACATCGATGAGAGAGAAATATCAATCAGCTGCTTCCTGCACACCTCCTACGGGGGATGTGCCCACAACCAAGGTACCTGCCCTTGATCGGAATCGAACCTGGGACCTTTTAGTCTACAGGCTGACGCTCTATCCACTGAGCCAAACCAGTCAGGGCAAAGCCTGACTTTTTACGAGAAAAACTACTACATCCACCGCCTGCCTATGGAACTGATGTAGGTTCCGACACAACTACATGTCAACTTTGGGTGTGGTTCAGTGGAAAGGAGGAGAGGAAGACACAGTAGATGCTAAATTTTATTTGATTAGAACCTTCTGAATGAGATTGACAGGGAATAAGAATGTCTTAGCACAAAAGAGTTATTTCTCTGAGATTAAGGAAGGAAGGTTGTTTAGAATAGTAAAATCAGCAAACATTTCATATATTTTACAAGTTGTTTAGAGACTTCACATGAACTCACTTAATTTTCAGAATGACTATGAATTAGGTACCATCTTTATTTTCATTTTGTAGATGGGGAAAATGAGGCACCAAGTTATTAATTAATTTGCTCAAGGACACATACGAGACTGAAGTTGGAATTTGAACCTAGGCATTTTGGCTCCAGTATCTGTCCATGTTACAGCTACACTGAGCTATTTTAGCAACCTTTCCTTAAGAAGGGAAATTATCTCATGTTAATCCCAGATGTTAATCCCAGACTAGCCTGTGCACAGTCTCAGGTTAGAAAGCATAGTTTTTGCACTTAAAGCATAGATTAGAATAGAACGTGTATGTGAGTTAACTGGGTGAATGCAGGAGTGAAGGAGTTTAGGTAGAACAAACATTCAAGGTTACAAAGTCTATGCCCTGCAGCCAGAAGCATCAAGCAGGAGTTCCAAGAGCCTGGGCAGCATAACATGTTTCAGTTATTATCTATTTCATTAACAAAGATGTGCTTGAACTCCAACAGCACACTTAGCCAAGTGCTGAAGCATTTTAGTTTTGTAATTTCTCTGTGCCTGTAAGTCTTTGTAGCTGTAAAATGGGAATATCTCTTCTCCCCAGAGGCAACTATTCAATAGGAATAAATGCTTGAAAGTCTTTGGATGATTTCATCATAGTGTTTAAAGCGGTTACTCTAAGTAGTCATACATATTAACTTAGTGGCGAAGAAAGGAGTGCCCAAATAAACACACCTGTGTTTGACACATACTAGGGGACCAGGCACAAGCATGCCTCAGTGGAGAGGAGATGAGTGGAGACATGTAGAAGGGCATACTTATAATACAGCAACTGCTAGTTGTGTAATAATTGGTTAACAAGGCTCCACACATGAGCACAGCCTGGCCTCCAACTTTCTGAGCACATAATCAATCTTTCATATTTATGATAACAAGCGTGAAGATACCACATCCCTGACCCAGTAGGACTCTGGCTGTGATAGGGCCAAGCTCTGTGGCTTTTATGAAATAATTGGCACAGAAACATTTGTGAGGTTGGTTGGCTTGGGTTGAGGCAGTGGTCTGTGATTTAGGGCGGTTTTCCTCTGTGTGTAGGAGGCAGAATCACCAGGTGGTGAGCATGGAGATCTGGGATCATTCAGTTTGACCTTGAGTTTTGGTTCCTCCCATAGGCCAAGTGACCTTGAATAAATGACTCATTCTCTCTAAGTTTCAGTTTCTCTGACTGTAAAATGAAGAGAAGAGGCCCCACCTTTTAAAATTGTTGGGAGGGTTACAGGAGCACGTAAAGGCCTTAGCACTAAGATGGACACATAAGTGCTCAAATCATGGTAACTATTATTTTTTATATTATTACTATTAAGGGTCAAGGCCTGATTTCAATGGCACTAGAGTCTAACTAATTCTGTTATGACTTTGGAAGTAAGACTAGTCTATATGGGAAGTGTGGCCCAGGATTTTTGCCTGCCTCCCACTCACTCCGCAAGGGGCTATGATGGGTTTGTGGTAATCCTGGCTACCCAAGTGTTTTCTATGAGCATTTGCAAAAGTGTGATAAATTACCCAAACTGTACCTTTGTAAGATCTAGGGATAGGAATGTAAGTTAGTTAAAGCAATCCATAACAATTTTGAAATACTGGCACATGTTGAGGAATAGACTATTTTGATCCTTCTGAGAAAACTTTGCAAATGTTCTGCTATAATTGTATGTAAATCTAACACTTGGCACCAGCATATTTCCGTTTTGAAAAGGTATCTAAATAAATTGATCTGCCTTGTCTAAGGCATGTGAGTATCTCCAACCATTAGTATTCTTTTGCCTCTGGGTTGATGTTTTCTAGCCCAGTGTAACTCCAGGCAGAGTGCCATTGTCTCAAATGTATTTCTGATTGATTTTCTGCCTAACAACTGACAACTTAACTTTTCAGCAGGAGGTCTGAGCTCAGACCCTCTTTTTTAATGCTTCAGAGTGTAATGTGATCCTGATGAATGGTTCTGAAGAACAACTGGCTTTTGTGATGGAAAAGAAAGTGGAGCAGTTGGTTCCCAAACACATACTGACTTCTTCCATATGGATTACATTACTGTAAATTAGAGAAGGGTAGGGGCTCAGGAGAGGATGGTTGCTTTTATGGGAAAGGTCGGGATTTAAGTCTATTATTATCTCCTTGTTTATACTTTGAAGAATGCTGCTACCACTTGAACTCACTGGTTTATAAATGTGCTTGGTGAAGCGGATGCATAATCTGCTTTGCTCCTTATGAAATTTTACAAAAGTTGTTTAAAAATTCCATTTTAAAACCTGATTTTAACCAGGTATAAAGTGTCATAACTTGATTAGTGGTCAGTTTTGGTAATTAATGATACAATTTGTATTTTGTTTTAAATATACTGATTCTAGAGATTATATTCCAATTAAGATCCTACAGGTTTCTCCAACAAACACTTGCATTTGGTATTTGTGTCTGAATAATTTCTTTTGTTATTGTCTTTTTTTTTGTATTTGTTTGTTTTGTTTGCTTTTGTTTTTGTTGCAGAGAATAATAAAACTATAATTTAGCTTTTTGTAAAAGAATGGGTTTTCATACATTGCTTTCATACGTAGGTACATTTCACATGAATTCATTTGTATGTTTTCTTTATACAAGTGAACAACATTACAGATAAAGTCACTTGATTCACTTCTTCAACATCCCCTCCACACTATGCAGGTACACTGCCTGGAAGTAAATGGGGTATATCTAAGACCTATTTGCTTTCCTAAATGAATCATTTCTGAAGGATGAAAACTTCTTGAACAAACTGCCAGGTCAATCAAAAAGATTATGTGGATATTAATCCCAAATATCAAATCCCCAGCTGTTGGTAAAAATGAAAGAGTATGGTTCTGAATGACCACAGTTGAGTGACACTTGAGTCTGATTTTCACAGAGGCTCCTTTTAAGTGGCAAATGGAATTCCTGTTGATTTGACTATAGATTCATCAGAATTTGAGTTCTACTTGGGTGAATCTATATGGGAAAGCTATATGGCAAATCTATATAATGGCAAGCTCACATTTGCCACATATGCATATTTGGATATGCATATCAAAGTCTAGTGTTCCATTTCCCTACCCTTGTGCATGCTGTTTCCCTGACTGGACAGTTTTCTTTTTCTAATCCTCTTTCCCTATTTCCATCCAAATCCTTCATAATCTACTGTGAAGTCCTCCCAGTTACTTTGACACCCAACAACCTCTTCTACTTCTCATCTCCTAATGCCTTTGTGGTCTGCAGCATCCAACTCAGTTTATAATTACAGTATGTGTTATATATTCCTTTTATTAATGTGTGTACATTGACTTTTCCTCCCTCAAGCACATTTCCTTGAGGCTAAGGACATTATTGTATGCCATCCTTCTAACCTATTTGTTTCCTGATAGCATCCAGCTCAGTGCCAAACATTTGAAATTGATTGGACATTTCTATTTCTATTTAAACTTAACTTAAAACATAACTATCAAAAACTTTTGGGAAATGTCAGTAACATGAGGGTTTACATTTTAAGCCATTATTAGCTTATAACTTAATTAGAAACGAACAATTTTGCTGAGTAACTTGCTTATTCATGTAGGAGAGAGGATGGCACAGATAGAACTATGGAGAAGGATGAGGAATGGATTTCATTTATTTCATATTGTTGCTTCCATTTTCCCAAATTGTTTAGAGCAGACTGTGGATGAATAGGGTACTGTAGTAAATCTAACTGAAAGTAACTTCACAGGGTGATTTGATCATAGGTTCCTAGCTGGGCAGGTCATGGTGGACAGTCAGCCTCAGGCATATAACTTCTTTAGTAAAAAAATGTACTTTTGCTTTAGGCAAACCCTGTCTATTGTTCTTGTGCATCTAGGTTATCATACATTTGAAATGCCTTTTTGAAGCATAGCCACCCTCAAGAGAGTACAGAATCTTAACTCTCCTGTAATCCAACCCCCCACCGTGTTTTCTCACACCTTCATGTAGGCTTCTTAATTCCAGATTTATACCAGAAACTGTAAAACTGTCATTCTCTGGAGCACCTGAAATCTTGCTTTTTGGCAAATGTTAGTTTGATGTAAATAAAGTCATAACAGTTACCTACAGGTTTGGATGTTTCTTACATCTACAAGACATAGTACTGTATTTTCTGGTATATAAGACGACTTTTTAACCAAGGAAAATCAAGGGTCGTCTTCTAGGGCAGGTGCTGAAACTTCCGAGTTGGACTGGAAAATCTGTGGTCGCCTCATATGGTGTCGGGGAGGGGAGCTCAAAAATGGCCGCACTCCATTTATTTCAATGGAGCTGGACGGAGACCGCAAGTGTCTCTAGTCGGCTCCTTTTTGTGCCGCATATGTCTCAGTCCAGACTTTTTAACCCAGGAAAATCTTCTCAAAAGTTGGGGGTCGTCTTATACACCCAGTGGTCTTATATACCAGAAAATACGGTAGGTCAATCAAAAAAAGCAGACATCTTACTCTGTTTCAACATAAGAAACTGGTTAAACTATTGTTGGAAAACTGAAAAAGGGGACACTAGGACATCACAGAGATGATAATTGCGGGAAACATCAATCCCCACACTGAGTAAGCCAAGGGAAGCATTTGGGGTGATGAGACCCTGGAAGTTGGGAGGAGATTTCTCACAGACCTACGCTCAGACCTCTGAGGAAGGCAAGGTGAGATTGTTCTGAGGATTCCAACAAAAGATGCGACAGCCTGGGACCATCTGCCTCTACCTGGGCAAAAGGCCATTGCTGAGGGATGTTGACCTAAAAAGCAAGCAACAGGAAGAATAAAACCTTTCCTCTACTCCAGCCTTCCAGACTCCCCCTAGTGCCCCCTATTGGTAAGAACCTATCAGGAGTAGCTGGCCAAGGAAGAAAGTCATTTTCACAATCCCAGCACCAGTACCAGAGTAGAGCAGGGCACATAGATTTGGAGTTGGGAGTTAATAGCTTCATACTTGGTACAAACAGTAATAATACATATTGCCTTCCTATGTCATGAAAGACTGAGGAAGAAAATGAAGAGAACAGGCACAAGTAGGAGACAGATAGGCTCTTCAGTGTTTGTCAGAACAGAAAGGGAAGGAGGTGGTAATAATAATTACCTGGCTTTTTGCTGAGGGCCCAGCCTGACCATACCAGTTATCAGAGGAAACTCTGAGCTCCTTTCTTTGCCTTCTCTCCATTCCTCTAGTGAAAATGGCTTTCCATGGCTAATCTTTGGGGCTGCCATGAGGTCTACTGAAAACATGCTCTGTTATCTCACTAGCGTTCCAGAGTTTATGGAGCCCTCTCTTACTTTCTTGAAGAAGCATGTTGCAGAAACTCAAAGTGACACTTTGGTGTGCTACCCTAATGTGGAGGAACTCTGACTGATTCAGTCAAATATCAGCATCTCCTGAAATTTACCTATTAAAGAATCCTGTTAATAGCTATTGAGCTTTGACTCCAACACTCAGGGGAGTGTGATTAGTCCTTTGTCATATGGAACCCTTCACGTTTATTAGAGGAACGAGCTCATTTTACATTAAAATAAGTGCACAGTAATGAAAACTTCTATTGTGGATTACATATGTAAGATAGCACATGTTCTGTAAGTTTGTGCATGAGAATTCTTCAAACAATGAGGAGTTAGGAGCTGAGAGACTATCAAAGGCCTTGCACATAGTAGGCACAAAAATTAATCCACATTCATGATGACTTGCATCTATGCTAAGCACCCTGCCGCTACCCCAGACAGCCTTCTAGTCAACAAACTGAAAATTGATTCACTTTCTGATGGAATCCTAATGAAAACTTCTTTGATAATGGAAGTGTACTCCTCCACTGTGAAAAATCACCATGAACTTCTCTGTTTTCTAGGGTTGAAATTTTAGTATAATGGCTTTACATTCAATGTGACTGTTGTTGTGTATAAAGCACTATTTTAAATTTCTTTATGGATGAGGTCATTTAATTTTCAGAATTCTAAGCAAAACATTTTTCTTAATCTCCATTTTTCAGCTAAGACCATATAAGCAGAGAATGATTAAGCAACATTCCCAAGGTCATACAGCTGGCAGGTGGCAGAGATGGGATTCAAACCCAGGTAGTATGGTCTGAGAGCCCAGTCTTATAAACAAAGCCACACTACCTTATAGGACCACCAAGGTCACTTATATAGTATGTTTTATCTTACATATATAATTATTAACAAGGAGAATGCTACACTAAAACACAGCAATTAAACTGTTAGTAAAATAAAGCAGTTACTCCTGGAGAAATGTCCTATGTGTCCATATTTCAGAATACACTGGTAATCTCTAAGGTTATCCTTATATATCTAAGAAGGAAGGGTAGGAAGAAGAAATGGAGTAATTGAGCATCTCCATGTACCAGTAAGCAAGTCTATGTTAGGCATTTTTGCATATTCTATAAGTTAGATATTAATAGCCATATTTTCAGATAAGAAACTTGGAGCTCAGAGACATTAAGTAACAAGGCCAAATCATTGAACTAATAAATAATGGAGCTGATATTTGAGTCTATAGATCTTGAATAGTCATATTCTAGCCACCATTAATACTTTGACCTTCTTTCAAGAATTATTTAAACCTTTGAAATTTTTATACTTCAGATAATAATGATCTTAGAGAATAAGCAAAAAGCAATATTTTGTTTATATTCAGCTTTTAATTTATTTCCCATTTGTGACATGAGCCATACCTTGGACCCATAACTGTGGTACGGGCCCCCACCCTTGATATGCTTATTCTAATTGGAAACCACAGAGATCATTCTTTTACTGTACCTATTAATGTAGGTCTCATTTACAACATTGCCCTATTAGAATTGTGGAGGTTATTAACTTGGACTTTCAAATCAGATTTTTTTCACCTTTCCTCAAGGCAACCTTATTTTCCCAGTAGAACAATCATGTATTTTCAATGAGTGGTCATAAATATTGAAGAGTTAGTTCCTGGCTAATTTAAAAGAATAAGGATGGAATATCCTTCAGATTTCATTCTGATCTAATTTTGGTTGAGTAAGCTGATTGGAAAGGTCACATCTGAAAACAATATTTATAAAGAGCTCTAAGGGGAGTATTTACAGGTTTAGCCGTGTGTGTGTGTGTGTGTGTGTGTGTGTGTGTGTGAGAGAGAGAGAGAGAGAGAGAGAGAGAGAGAGAGAGAGAGAGAGAGAGAGAGAGAGAGAGAGAGAGAGAGAGAGAGAGAGAGAGAGAACATATGCATTCATACAAAAGAAATCATAAATTAAAGGATGAGGACATTAAAATAAACAGAGAGAATAAAATGCCCAATTTTTTTTCATAGTACATATGGTAATTGTAGATATTCCCACTAATCACCTGAAGCTCTGCAAGCTTCTGAGGGTTTCTAAATTATCAGAGAAGGAATAAAGCTCTTGGTTTTCTGGTCATTTATGTTTTGTATGGTCACAAGCTCTGCAAGTTAGAGATTACACAAATTTTATAGATTTAGTAATATTATTAACAAGAATATTTTAAAAATCTAGATGACCCCCATCCTACTACTCTTTTTGAATTAAATGAGGTTCATTAAATCATAAATGAGATAGAATCCTTTAACATATTTTAATATTCTGACTTTTACATCTTTATTATATTGCTGGGGGCAGATGTTGTTAATGCCAATTTAAATCTTTCTCTCATTTAACCCCCCCTCCCCCATTCCACTGCTAACTACTTGGTGCAAATACCTCTCTCTGTGTGTATGTTGTTTGTGTGTTTTATTTATTTATTTTTTTTAGTTTTTTTTAAAATATCTTTATTGTTCATATTGTTACAGTTGTTCCTCTTTTTTCCCCCATAGCTCCCCTCCTCCCAGTTCCCACCCCATCCTCTGTCCCCCTCCCCGCCCATCCTCATCCATAAGTGTACAATCATTGTCCATTCTCTTCCCGCACCCCCAACACCCTTTACCCCCGAAAATTGTCAGTCCACTCCCTTTCTATGCCTCTGATTCTATTCTATTCACCAGTTTATTCTGTTCATCAGATTTCTTATTCACTTGGTTTTTAGATTCACTTGTTGATAGATATGTATTTGTTGTTCATAATTTTTTGTCTTTATTTTTTCTTCATCCTCTTCTCACAGGATACCTTTCAGTATTTCATATAATACTGGTTGAGTGGTGGTGAACTCCTTTAGCTTTTTCTTGTCTGTGAAGCTCTTTATCCGACCTTCAATTCTGAATGATAGCTTTGCTGGGTAAAGTAATTTTGGTTGAAGGTTCTTGCTGTTCATCACTTTGAATATTTCTTGCCACTCCCTTCTGGCCTGCAAAGTTTCTGTTGAGAAATCAGCTGACAGTCGTATGGGTGCCCCCTTGTAGGTAACTAACTGCTTTTCTCCTGCAGCTTTTAGGATTCTCACCTTGTCTTTTGCTCTTGGCATTTTGATTATGATGTGTCTTGGTGTGGTCCTTCTTAGGTTCCTTTTGATTGGGGTTCTCTGCGCCTCCTGGACTTGGAAGTCTATTTCTTTCACCAGGTGGGGGAAGTTTTCTGTCATTATTTCTTCAAATAGGTTTTTAATATCTTGCTCTTTCTCTTCTTCTGGTACCCCTATAATTCTGATGTTGCTGCGTTTGAAGTTGTCCCAGAGACTCCTTACACTATCTTCATACTTCTTGATTTTTTTCTTTTCTTTTCTTTTCTTTTTTGGCTTTTCCAGCTGGGTGAGTTTTGCTTCTTTATATTTCATATCTTTGACTTGCTTCTTGCGATCCTCTCGTCTGCTGTTGGATCTCTGTATGTTATTCTTTATTTCAGTCAGTGTATG
>PVJC01055285.1:0-10238 GCA_004026665.1 Murina feae
AGACTCTGACAGGAGGAAGATTTTCATATATGTTTTACTAATTTTCTTTAATCTCTGACACTTCTATTATAGAGAAAGGGCAAATAGCAATATTAAAATATTTCCTCTAATTAATCCCCTTTTAATGTGCATGAATTTCGTGCACTGGGCTACTAGTATTAAATAAATAAATTATAAATAATTTATACCAAGACATTTCTTAAGTCTAAATATTTAGCAGAGTACATAAAACACACTAAATTTCTGCCAAAAAACTACAGCTATTTATTGAGCAATTTATATCCACATGTATAATCTCAATCAGTTCTTACAACAACATTGCAAAGTCTATACTGTGATAAATTTTTTTTAAATGATTCTTAAAAACCTCAAATAACTTGCTCAAGTCCAACAGCAATAAGCAGCAGAATGAAAACTTAAGCCCAGGTGTGTTTAAAGCCAAAATCTAAAATCCTCTTATCACTTTCTCAAAAGTAGGTATTTGTTAAAGCTTTGTTCTCAATAAAGCTCTACAAGATTACATAAAACTTACCTCAGTGTATGATTTCTTGGTTATGTGAACATTCTTAGCTCTATAGGACTGACGTCTTCTTTTATAATCCCTCACTTCTGCCAAGATTTCAAGGTAAGATTTTGGACTTTTTCGACTATTATCTAATAAAAAATAAAATGATTATATCCTTAGAAAAATTTACATTCTTAAAAATTAACAGGAAGGAACACCACAATCATATTTTAACATGTTTCAAAATATGTTAAAAATATTCTAAAAATTTTACATTATATAAATGGGCTAAGTTTTATACCATTCCTTTTCTCCAGTCATCAGTTGAACATAAGAGTGTTTAGGTACATAGATTACAGCAACAGCACAGCTGTAACATTCTCACAGAAGGATGCTTTTCTCAATGTAGAAATCAGAAAGCAAACTTTTACTACTGAATAAACATCTTTTATATGTGAATATCAGATGACACAAGCCATCTTATTCCTACTCAAAGTGGCCTGACAAATCATCTTAATAACAGCAAAGAATGGAATAACAATTAAGAAATATAAAACTATGATATTCATCTCAAACCTTGATTGACTTTTGCAGCCAAGTCTACAAAGAGATCACTGTCATTTTCGATAATTTGAGAATCAGAGCGCTTTTTCTTTGTCTCCTCAATTACAAAATCATAGAGGGCAAGACGATCAGCTTGGGTCAGATCACAAACAAATCGTTTGTGATTCAGAGGAACTTCGACAGGTAATGAAGAATAAATTCCTAAAGTAAAAATAAAACCACAAAAATAAAAATACATGAAGCATTGTGGACTTAAGATCTACTACTTATCTATAAACATGTGCTATAATAATTCAGTATGAACACAAATTTTTTCATAGTAATGCCTAAATTACAAAATATCAATCTATGTGACAAATGATAAACAATGACTTTATCCTAAATGCTACATTCACATCCAGGATATATTGTGGATACGCGCTCTTCTCTCCAACAATGTTAAAAACAAATCCCGTGAAGGCAGGTAGTAATTATCATAAGACAATGTTCATAAGAAAACCTTTTGGTTAACAATTTTTAAAAGGCTACCCATGTTATAAAAGTAGATATTAAGTTCCTTTCTGTGTATATGTTTTTTCTCATAAAAGCTGGTATGGGGAGAGTTTTAATAAGTAATACATATTATAGTTCCACTGAAAATAAATTATAGAAATATGAAAAATGTGTTTAAAAATGTCCTTTTTATATGAGATATCAAGCTACTCATTCCACATTAAAAATGTACCACATTTGTGTAATGACTCAGAGCTATGGATCAAAAACTATAAAGTAGCAGAATCCCACACTTCCTCAGACCAAAGAAAGACAGGTTACATTGAGACTAAACTTGTTTTAATTTTCTGAAGAGGAAGCATATTGGCTTAACCAAGTTAACTGAAAAAAGTTAACAACAGTGCCCCCACAACAGTTACAGAACTTTCTAAAATCTGCTCATTAATGAAAAAAAGTAAATACAATACCTTGATATGATGTATTAAACTTTGAAGAAAAATTTTGTTTTGAGAATCAAATTTTCTCAAAGAAATAAAAAATTATTGTAACTGCAAATAAAGAAATTTAAAACAATAGTCCCAGACTCGTTATTCACTAATGCAAAGAACATGAGCTACCAAATAAACCCTTTTAATGTTTGCTAGGTTACCCTATAGTAATAACTCTGGTTCACAGAACAATATAATCAGTAGCTCTTCCCAGATACTTATATTTGATATTAGCTTTGTTGACTTCCTAAGGTAAAAAAATAAATAAATCAAATAAAAGCATACTATAAACTAAGCATTGCAACACATACACACAAAAGATTACTTTATATTTGTCTACAAATTAAGAGGATAGCTACATTGAATCAGTCTGTGGTCTAACAGCTAGAGATAACTAAACATGTGCAAGTCAAAGGATTTTGAATTAGTGAGGAAGAAAGGTTTCCTTTGAAGTCAATCAATTTTACTCCACTTCTGATAGACACTAGGAAAAGCCCTTTATGTGCAGCCAGATATTAAAACATGTAATTATATAATATAAAAAATGAGTTTGCTTTGATAAACCTAACTCCTTTGAATATAGGCTACAAAGTCTGGAAGAAAAATTAGAAAATATTAGAAAACACTAATGTTCAGTCATGCTCCACTTAATGATGGGGATATGTTCTGAGAAATGCGTCGTGAAGCAATTCCATCATTGTGCGACTACCACAGAGTACACAAACCTAGATGATAGATCCTACACACCTAGGCTTTGTGGTACAGCCTACTGATCCTAGGCTACAGGCCTGCACAGCATGTTATTATTGTACTAAATACTGCAGGCAACTGTAACTCGATGGTATTTGTGTATCTAAACATAGCTAAACCTTAAAAAGGTAGAGTAAAAATACTGTGTAAAAGATCAAGTGTGTGGGCATGTGGCTTGGGGAGGTAGAGGAGGGTTGTGGAGGGAGAGAGTAGACATCAGGTGGAGGGAGGAAAGAAGGGAGAAATAAAAGGGGAGAGCAGAAGCAGAGATAAAAAGAGACACATGAAAGAGACACATGATAGAAACTTAAGATGAGAAAGGTGGAGAAGAGAAGAGGGAAAAAGATAGAGGGCCCTTGACAGAAAGAGTGAGAGTCAGGGATGGGGTGTAGAAATGGGACTAGGAGAAAAGAGATACAAAGAGAAACAAACAGATGGAAAGTGAGTTTATGAGCTATAGTGTGTGTTAATGGGTGTGCAGGGGTGGGGGCAGGGAGCTACTGGGCTCCCCTCCTTCACCAAGTCTAAGCCTCAGCCAGGGGCAGGGGGCAGGGCAAGGAGATAACATGCCAAGCCTCCTTGTCTATTTAAACCACCCAGAACTAGCAGTAAATTCAACATCCTAGTTGGGTCTAGCCTTTTCTTTCAACATCACAAATAAACTTTTGCTTATAACCCATTATAATCTTATGAACCACATGGTATATGCAGTTCACTGCATACCAAAACATGCATAACTGCACTGCATGACTGTGTTATAAACAAGCTCCACATAAATCTTTGCCTGTTATTTTCAAACAAAGAAATATAATTTCCTCTTTGAAATATATTGGAGTTTTCTTTATTCATCTTAAATTTCTATATGAAGACTGATACTTAAATTCCTTGAAAATTCAACTAAAATTCCAAATCAAGACTGTAATACTGTGACAGTGACTAAGATAAAGTTTCAAAATTTGAATGATACTTTTAAAAGGATATCATTTGCAAAAAGGATACTGCATATCTTTAAATAAGGAGTACATTCAGGTTCCTAATTCCTCTTTATACTCACCCCAATTACTGAAAAAGAAAAAGTACAGGAAAAGTTAAACAAAAAACTGCATTCAAATCATTCAGGACATAGATATTTCTGACAAAAAATAAAGGGTAAACACACTTACATAAGCTTTCATTTCCATAAAATATAAATTTTCTAACACAAGTTTCTATGCTTTAGATAGAGTGCATTTCAATATGCTGTAATCATACCAATTCTGTGAACTTCTTTGTACAATAGTTTTTAATTGTGGTAAAACATACATAACGTAAAATTTACCATTTTAACCATCTTTAAGTGTATAGTTCATTGGCATTAGTATATTCACACTGCTGTGCAACCATCACTTCTATCCATCTCCAGAGCTTTTCATCACCCTGACTGATACTCTAATTTACTTTTTAGTAACTCTAATTCTCAATTCTCCCTTGTTAGTCACTTTTGCCATCACAGGGCATCTTAAACGTATGAGATTCTATACTATTTATTAACAAGAGGTACTGTTTCTGAGATACATATTTAGAATTTTAGAGAGAATCCAGAGTCAATTTCTTAACATTAGAGATAAATTATAGCCCACAGCAGCAAAATGACTTGCCAAAGTTTCACAAGTGGTAGGAACAGATTCACTTTAGAACTACTCTATTTCTATCTCCTTAGGGTTTGTTAGCCATAGTACCCTGATCTTCAAATCACGGCCATGACTCATACCAAAGTCTGTGGATGCTCAAGTCCCTTATATAAAATGGTGTAGAACAGTCAGCCCTCCACATCCCTGGATTCCCAACTGTGGATCAAAAACAGTATTTTGCCAAACCCGTGGATGCAAAACCCACAAATACAGAAGGCCAACCATATTTACTGAAAGAAATCCACGTATAAGTGGACCTATGCGTTCAAACCTATCTTGTTCAAAGGGTCAACTATATGTCATGAAATTCAAGTATAACAACTTGAATCTTTAATACAGGAGAAAGATGAACCACTAAATATAAAATGATTATTTATGATCGAAATTAATATGTTGGCTATAAAATTAACCAAAGTAACTATATCTAAAAATAAGTAAGTAGATTTAATGGTTATTCAAGCTTTCAGAAAGATTAATGAATTGAGACCTAGTAAGACTGATAAAATGAAAATATAAATATATAACCTCACCAAAAAAACTTAAAATTTAGTGAATAACAAAAAAATATTAATTACATGAAAAAAATGTAAAATTGTTCATGTTAGTCATCTTCCTTCAAAATAAACACATTAAAAAGATGATATTAAAGAGATTTTTGTCCTGGAGTAAAATGTTTAGGCGTAAGTAAACTACAAAAATAATCTCTGTTGAGGAAATGCAGAACTCTACACAAGATGAAAAATAGTTTTAAAAAGAGGGTTATAGATCATATAAAAACAGTTCTTAAGAGTTAAATCTTAATTTAAGCTAGTGCAAAAATTCAAAATCAAATAAAATTTCCTCTTAATGTACTGACAGAAGTATTCATTCAAAGTAATTATTTGCTTTTATAAAAAACTAAACTCAATGTCCAAATCTGCCTTATTACTCTTATATAAAAACCTCAGATTAGGAAATGATCTAGAAAATTACTCATATATACATGAGTAACTTTATATATGTAATATATATGTATATATATATATTATATATATAAAATTCTCACCTATTTCATCTTAATATTGCTTTCTATTGCTCTAAACAACACTAGGAGATAGTTTCATATTACAGATAACAAAGTAAAAACTCAGAAAAGCTATCATTTGTACAAAGCCAAGCAACTAGTTTATTTCTTTAAAATAAGCTTACTCAAAATATAATAAACAATGAACAGTACTGACAGTAATATTATGTAGATTTGAAATTTGTGACATTCTTTTAATTAATCATGATAGACATAATAATGAACATATTTAAGCAATTATGTAGAATCCACAAATATCACTAAATGTAGAGTTTCTAACGGAATGCAGAATAATTCAGTGCAGTGTTTGTGCCAAAATTCAGAACTTGGCTCTGAATCCAGCTTTGCTATTATCTAGCAAAGGAGTGTCAATTAGGTTATGTGTGCCTATACTACTTTGCCTACTATGGAGGGGAAAATACTCATCCAACCTATCACAAATTTATTGTGAAGGAGTAATAAAATATATAACAGGGCTTTGAAAAAAAATCTCTTAAAAGTATTAAGGACCTTTAGAACAAATACACCAGAACCTTATCATCTCTATCAGTCAGGGTTTGTTTCCTTATCAGTAAAAAGCAGACACTAGATTAGATGATCTCCAAGTTCTCTTTAAACTCTAATAAATTCAGTAAATCTATCTAACTAGGTAAGGTCAAATAAAATCTTTTAACAATTAACCCCTCAGAAAAAAAATCCTCTACTTTTTAATTGGTTGATTAACAGGGGCAATGGGTAGAACCATAACAGGGGTTTAGTAATCTCTTCAATAAGAGAAAGTCCAATGTCTCCCTCAAATTCCAGGTTTTTCTCAAACCTGGAATTCAGCACAAAAGTACATAAAAACAGAAACTTCAAAACAGGAAATACCATGTGCTTCTGCTGTTACAAGGAAACAATGTAATGCAGACTAAAGGTAAGGGACTTCCTCCTTCTGAAGCCACAGAGCACTTAGGGAGAAATCAAAACCAGAGACTGGCTTAGAAAAATGGGCTAAGACTCTGAACTTAACAAGAAAGAAAACAAACCATAATAATGGGCTGGTGAATATAATTCAGAAGAAAAAGCAAGGTAAGATGTCTGGGGAAAGCTACTTCAGAAGGTTCAAAAAACAACTCAAATCCTTATAAAAAGGAGCCAGTCATGTTTAGCTTAGTTGTTTTATCTAGGTTCAAAATCCATTAAATCTATTTACTCCTTTACCTTCTATGTTTTTGATGGATTAAGTTTTCTTTCAATTTCCTAAAAGCTCACACTTAAAAATTCTAACCTAGTCTCTGCTGACATAAGCCCCAGAAAGAAACGCTTAACCCAGCTCCAAAACTGGGCATGAAAGGATCCACAAAACCTCTGAAATTGTATGTAACACTTTGCATTTTATTCCGAGGGGCAGCTGTGGGAACTAATCTCTTTTAGCCTAAGCCTTTCCTTTTATGTTCATTTCAATATTACATTTAACAATGGGCTAACCTTCAAGAGAGGAAATCTCAGGGTAAAACAGTCACTAAATGAGATTTATTAACTAAATAATAATTTAAAAAATGATCTATAAGGCAATCTAATCTATTAGGAAATTCCAAAGCATGAAGTCCTAGCTAAGACAGTGTCCTAGTCATACTTGTGTATTTGTGCAGAAAAATATCTAACAAATAAAGCTGACACCAAGCACAGTAGTCTAATATGTAAAACTTAACCTTTCCCATGTAATTGTTTTCACAAGATTTTTCTTAAAAATTAGTAACTTGTGCTTGTGGGAGAAAAATAGTTTTACTCATTATTTAGCTCAAACTATGATGTCACTTACTTTGATTATAATAGTCACCATCTTTTCCAACTGCAGTTCTAGCTTGTTTAATTATCTGGAATTGTGAGTCCTTATCTGCCAAAAAAAATCCATAAACACAATAGGAATCATCAGTGTCCACAACTAGATTATTAACTGGGTTTCAACCCAAGTTCTTTAGACACATAAACCTTTAAAATCCTGAGAGGCAACACCGAAATCGCTGCCTAGGTAATCTGAAAGCAGAAATTCTTTCAGATCTAGCTAGATCCCAGTAAGTAACCCAAGTCCAGGTGATTCAGAAAACAATCAGGCACAAAACAGTAGCTGCTACGAATTTTAGCAACAAATAATATGTAACATTTCTTGAATCCCACTGTCAGGCACTATTCTAAGAATATTACATGTAACATTTAATCTTCGTAAAAGTGCAAATACCCTGCCCTCGCTGGTTTGGCTCAGTGAATAGTGACGGTCTGCAGACTGAAGGGTCCCAGGTTTGATTCTGGTCAAGGGCACATGCCTGGCTTGTGGGCTTGATCCCCAGTAGGGGACGAGCAGGAGACAGACGATCAATGATTCCCTGTCATTGCTGATGTTTCTCTCTCCCCCTCCCTTCCTCTCTGAAATCAATAAAAACCTATTTTTAAAAAAGGGCAAATACCATCACCCCCATTTTATAAAGAAATTTAGACAACAAATGGGTTAATTACCTTGCTGAAAGTTACACATCTGTTAGTGACAAAACCAGGAGCTGAATCAGGGCCTTCTATTTTAGAGCCCAAGATTTCAACTTCAACCTCTTAGAACAGCAGTTGCCAACTGGTGGTCCATGAGGTCCCAAAGGTTGGCGACTGCTGTCTTTGAACACATTTCCATCTTCAGCCCTGTCTTCAAACTGTGTTGTGTGGACAGATTTTTGTTATAACTAAGAAGAAAGGTGTCTGTCCTATTGTTCAAAGCTTTCCAGGATTTTCACTGACTATTAATAGAATAGGACTGGTCTCTAACTTTCAGATTACAAAAACTAGTTTCACTATACATTAGTCAATCCTACATTCTCTTAAGGTACAAATGTCCTTCATCATAAGCATGGTCTGGGGGAATGGCAGCTCTGCCTCTGGGCTCTGGCTGCAGCTGCCATTCTCACCAAGGAGGCCCAAAAACCTGCCTCCAACAATCCTTACAGGCCTCCTCCATACACAGTCTACAGGATCTTCTGTCCCACCAATCCTTCTCTCTCCTTGCCCTTTCTCACATGCAGGAACTCCATCTCCTGTTCCTTAAAATCCTGACTTCATCCGGTAAAATCCAAAGAATTAATGGACTCCTTAAAAACCATCTAATTAAACTCTTTCTCTAGAGATTCACAGCTCTTGCCCGGACCTCCTGCCCATGGCCCTGACCAGAATCCGGACTACACCAAAGAGCCCCACCTTCCTGAATCCTTCTTAGTTTCTCTACAGGAGACCCTTCTCACTCAACCACCGTCTCCCTACTGACCCTCCTCCCCTGGGTGCTGATTTTTCATGTACAGGTTCCTGCCCAAGCCATAACCAACAGACCAAGGCTCCAGGGAACCAGCCCTTCACCCTGGTGGCTCGGTCCTCCTTAAGGACCTCACATTGTAATCCTTACAACCCCCACCGCAGCCAAACTGCTTGGCGATCCAATCCATCCTGGCACCACCTCTCCAGGCTCAAGAGCACCCCGGAGCAGCATGACTTCTATAAATGTAAGGTGTTGGGCCGCACTAATGCCCTTCCCAGTCTCCCTCCCCCTCCTCCTTCTCCTAGCCCTGAGCAACCTATACCCACCCATAGGGCCGCCCCCCATTGACCGCCATCCAGTTCCCTTCCATTTCACCCAGCCAGCCACACTCAGCCAGCCGCACATATTACTCCCATTCAAGACATGTCCCTATACAGTACCCAGTTCCCTTTCTACTACTCCAATGCCTCCTCTAATCTTTGCAACATAACTGAGCCACCCCTCTCCAACCTCACTGGCCCTGTAGAGCACTCCCTCATAGCAAACCCCTCTCCTCATCCCCCTGCCTAAAGCCTTAAAAACGCCGCAGCTGGACTCGGTCCGGCACGGCTCCACCGGCCCCTCTCCCTTCCCGGGACCTGTGGACCCGTCCGTTTGCTCCTAATAAAGCCTGGCTGATTCTTATTTGGCTCATTCTTTAATTCTTCGACGGCTTAATTAAACACGTACAAAGTCCATTCTTTTGATAACTAAAAAATGAATTATCAATACATACATATAGTAAGATATTTTAAAAATTATAATTTATTAAATTAATACTTACTCAAAGTGACTGAAGGTACCTTCATATTCTCATAGAAAAATTCAGAATTATACATCTTATCCTAAACAGTAAAAAGAAAAACAAAAAAAGTCAGTGTTCTTGAGAATCAGATGATTAACTATTTTAAGATTTGACATAAACAATAGATTAATATCACTGAAATATCTCTTGCAATAATTTGTGAAATTAGGCTAGTACCACTCTATCCCACAAATGACTAATATTTCATGTCAGAACACCTCATCCTATACTTCCATATATTGTGAATTTATTAATGCATGAATTATATGACACACATACCTCTTCTTCTTTTGTGTAGCCCAGTTTCCTCAATCTACACGATACCATGTGCTTTGCTAAAGATGATTTAGGCATGTGATGATTGAAATCATAAGGACATATCACAACTTCATCCTATAAAAATCAAACAGAATCAAAGGAAAAATGTAGATAATATTTAAAGATTTAAATAATTATACCACTAAATGTTTATACTTTATAAAGTGGTACTATCCAGTTATGTCCTCTTCTGCAGGCCTCTCCCAACACCCAGTTTGAGTGTATATGCATATTAAAACTTTTTAAAAGCCACAGCCGGGTCACTCCACA
>PVJC01055286.1:0-10239 GCA_004026665.1 Murina feae
TTTTTTTTATTGCTTATAGTATTACAACAAGTGTTAGGTAGGTATCCATTTTTCTCCCCTGACTCTCCCCCCTCCTCCCCCACCCCCCAGTGTCTGACAATGATCATATTTTTGTATTAACCACATAAAAATATGTTTCCCTAGTATTTTAGTTAAAGTTCTCCTCATATTTTCTGAGGAAATTTATGGTAATCTAGGGGACTGTGAAATAGATGCTGCTTCAGCTTTAAGGGTATAATGCTAAGATGTTAGTTGTGGCTTCAGCATTACAATGCTCACATTTAAATAGCAGCCAAGCAGAACTGGTTAGGTAGGCACACAGGCTGCTGGTACCAGAAGCAAGTCAAGTGTCAGGGTCTCGGAGGTCCAGAACCTGGGACTGAGAAACCAGTTTCTGGTTTCCAGGGAGGGAGCCGTTCAGCAGGTAGAAAATAAAACTCATTCGCAATGTAACACTATACACAGACGCATAGGACTGAAATGGACAAAGAGTATTTTTCTCCACTTTCCTTTTTCTTTTGGGCTTTTATGTGTGAGTCTATGACTGCAAGTGTATTCTGGAAGCCATTGTCATTTAGGGAATTTTGCTGCTATATTTAAGATTTGATGAGATATGAGACCTGTTTTTCCCATATCTGACGATGTTCCCCACCCCACCATCATGATTCCTGGAATTACTATATTAATTAGTAAGTGGGACATTTAAATTATTAATTTAACAAACTTTCATTGAGTTTCAGGTATTTTGAAAGATGCTGAGAATAAAATATATATCTTATCCTTGAAAAGTTGACCTACTTTGTGGGGAAAGACAGCTGAAGAAAGTGATGAGGAAATAATGAGAGCTGTGGATGAAGTACAGAGTGTTGAAGAAATTGGAACAATAAATTATGTTTCATCAGAAGATGGTTTACACCGACCCACTTTCCCCTTCACCCCTGCAACACACACCCAGAACTGACACAGGCAGAATGAAGCAGTTCTCTTCTTCAGAGCCTGTTTCCATTTATGTAAACTATAATTATTTGTTAAAGTCAAGTGGAGAAATGAGATAACTATAGTGGATGCTCAAGAAAAGATTCTGTTTGGCCATTGAACTTTGCACACAGTTGCCATTTCAATTAACATGCTTTTTCATACATTTGCTGTAGAATCTTAAGTTTATGCACAATTATTGAGCACATTCTTATTTCAATGAAAACAATACTCCATTCATTACCCTTTTATTGAGAAAAGATACTTTGTTTTGGTTTCTAAGAAACAGGATATTAGAAGTAGAGGTTGATTTTCTTTTTCTAATATTTTAAAAATGATATGGTTTTATTTTTAGAATCAACACTTTTTTAAAAAAATTAGGCTGTAAACTGGGCAAAGTTTCTCTTTTAATCTTTTTTGTGGAACTAGATGATTGCATTTTCTGTGCTACTGCTTCAAAATGATTCACTTTTATTATTTGCAGAACATGTCGGTGTAATATTTTGGGAAAGAAGCAACCAGTCCCTGCTTTAACAGATGTGAATGTGAACAGTATTCATTTTGCAAGATGAGAACTTCATGGTGTTAACAGAGTTAAGAAAATGATAGCATGTCAATAAGCCTCAGTTATCTATTTCAAATCTATTTCTTATTCGTTTTAATATATAATAATCCAGCCATGTATAATAATCTGGGCCTCGCATTTCCCAGCAGCTGGGGAGCTGGCTTTGGGTCAGTCACTGCCTGCAGGACTTGGCTGGGAGCCAGGCCACACGAAAAGGTGGTGTGGAAGTCGGGTGAGGAGCATTAGTTAAGCTTTTAATTAACTCACCCTTTCCTGGTGGTAGGGATGCCTAGAGACTCAAATCTTCAGTTATACTTCAAATGCTCAAAGTAGGCCACATACTGACAGAAGCAATAAAACCGTTTACTAAGCTTTACATACGAAAATACAAAGGAAGTGCTAGGCTTTAAAGGGGTACTCAGCAGACCTTGGGGCCTGCAAGAATGTGTACAGGGATGGAGAGATCTGAGGCCCCTCCAGTTGCTGAAAGCTCCACTCCAGTCAGAGCAGCCATCCTGGCGGTGCTGGGACAGGCGGTGTTTCTTAAAGTGGAAAGGCATTTGAAGCAGGTGCATTTCTATGTAGCTCACCTGGGTTCATCCAGACACATTCAATTTATTGACATCTATGGACCACTGACTGTCCTTGCGGGGTCCTTAGTTTGTGCACATTCTAAACCTCCTTTTATAGATCACAATTTTGAGTCATCACATATGAAAGTGACCACTGTCTCTGAAGTCAACTTTAACATTTTTAATAAGAAGAATGCTTATTGTTATCACGTCATAAGAAGTCCTGAGAGAGGGTATTCTGAGGTGGTTTATCCATGTGAAAGCAAAATCTTATCCACTGAAGGAAAGGAAGGCAATAACCTACTGTTTAGTGCAAGACCAAGCATGATCTACAGAGCAGAATGGCTCTCAGGCCCCTGGCTAAGTCAGACCAGCGGTGTGATAGGCAATGGAGGTGAGGAGTCAAGGTTGGCACCTAAATCAGCAGCTTGTGATGTCTGATTCCACTGCGAGGTTGGGCAGAGAGTGGAGGAGCATGGTGTGTGTAATAAAGATCGCTTGATCTTTATTATCTAGGGGGATTTAGTAGACATTATGTAGGACATAAAAAATTATAAAAGTTGACTTCCCAGGTTTTATTTTTCAAACACAAATGATAGAATTTTCACTGAACTTTAGTAATTGATTTTTGAAAGTACATTCCCATGATCTTTCATTTTTGATATATTTGCTAAATGACCCAGAATGCTAGCCTTTCAGTTAGAATGTTTGGATTCCTTGGCACTTCATTCTCTGATGGCAAAGAAAGAGCGGATTTCTGGCTCCCTGCACAGGTATGGGAAATCTTTGTCTCTCTTCTCAATTTTGCTGTCAACCTAAAAGTGCTAAAAAAAAAAAAGTCTTAATAATGGAATTTAACTTAAAAAATAAAACTAGAAGAATACACAAGAATCTATTAAAAATGGGTCAGGGTAATAAGGAAAACAGAGATCTTAGCAAAAGCTAGACTTCAAAATGTGTGCTGTAGTAGATTTTTAAAACTGTGTGTCATAAAATGTATTACCGCAACAAAATAATTAAAAATAGAAATACGTAATCTAATCATCTTTTTATAAACACATAAAATATAGCATCCCTTTGTGATTTTTGTTCTGTTCATTTACTTATTTGTGATTTTGTTCTTTGTTTAGTTATTTGTATTTTGTGATTTCTACAATATGTATAATGTGTAATTTTGAGTAGTTTTAACAAGTTATCATTCCACTTTCCCAAAGTAATGGAGATGATTTAGGTAGTATCTAAGTACTAGCATAAGCACTTTGAGCAACTTCAGGAATGCTTTAAAATCCATGCATCCTAAAGTACATTTTCTCTACATGTTTGACTCAAGCATACCATCAATGGAAAGTACTCAATATTTACTTTAAAAGAACAAACTGCTTACCTTATCTCAAAACTACCAAATGCATTTAAAAAATTTGATATCAGTCAATTTACTTTCTTCCCCTGAAACCAATTTTAAGAGTTTATATATAGTTAATGAATAAGAGTTACATGATATGTCCATTCACATAAGTTTTTTTGTGAAACAGAAATATTTTATTTTCATGGACTTCGCTAAAATGTTTTTCACTGGTAGTCCCCTCGTTACCACTTAAGCTCATTTGGATTCTCTTCCAATACATTTGACTTTTAGTTTTGCACTAAAGATGAAAAGTGCAAAACTATTTTATTAAAAATATTGATTTTAAATTTGAAACTGTTGAGAATAAATGGCCTGTGTGAGAAAAGTCAGAGGGAAAACAGGGCAGTGGGGTGTTCTATGTAAAGAGCACGGCTAGGCCATGCCCTGCTCATTATCAATTCTGTGAGGAGATACTGTGCAATCAAGTGTAACTCATGTCTCTCTGCCTCAGCTGCACTGTGTTGTCATCATTGATGTCTATCAACAACTTAAATTCATGGCACATGGACAAAACCTGCACACTCATGGTTCTCCCTCCTCTCGCACTAAATACACTGGCAAATAAACATTGTGTTGGAATAAGATTACAAAATGCTTTCTGAAAATGTCTGTAACATATTCTAAAGAAAACAAAGGGAACTTCTCCCACCCTTCTCTAAAAATTTTAAATTTATTGGGGTGACATTGGTTAATAAAATCATATAGGCATCAAGTGTACACTTCTATGATACATCATCCATATATTGCTTTAGGTCATCTATATCTGACTCAAAGTCATATCTTTCTGTCACCATATATTTGACCCCTTTTACCTTTTACTACATCGTCCTACCCTCTTTACCTCTGCTAACCACCATACTGTTGTCTGTGTCTGTAAGGTTTCTTTTTGTTTATTTGTTGCTTTTAGTTTCATATCCTACATATGAGTAAAATCATATGGGTCTTGACTTTCTCCCTCTGGTTTTCTGAAGATCTATCCATGTTGCCACAAATGGCAATATTTCATCTTTTCCAATCTTCCTTATCTAATCATCTATTTTTTAAAAAATATATTTTATTGATTTTCCACAGAGAGGAAGGGAGAGGGATAGAAAGCTAGAAACATCCATGAAAGAGAAACATCGATCAGCTGCCTCCTGCACACCCCCTACTGGGGATGTGTCCGTCAACTAAGGTACATGCCCTTGATGGGAATAGAACCTGGGACCCTTCAATCCACAGGCTGAGGCTCTATCCACTGAGCCAAACCAGTTAGGGCTCCAATCATCTATTGAAGGACACTTCAGTTGTTTCTATTTCCTGGCCACTGTGAATAATGCTACAATGAACATAGGGGTACATATATGTTTACAGATAAATGTTTTTAATTTTTTGGGGTAGATACCCAGAAGAGGGATTTCTGGGTCATGTAGTAACTTTATTCTTAATTTTTTGAGGAACCTCCATACTGTTTTCCATAGTGACTGTACCAAGTTACATTTCTACCAGCAGTGTATGAGGGCTCCTTTTTCTCCACAACCTGTCCAACACTTGTTATTACCTGTCTGTTGGTAAACAGCCATTCTAACAGGTGTGAGATGGTATCTCATTGTGGTTTTGATTTGTATTTCCCCAACAGCTAGTGAAGTTAAGCATCTTTTCATATACCTGTTGTCCTTCTATATTCTCTTTACAGAGCCAAAGTTGTCTTTCAAAAATGTAAATAAGTTCTCATGTGTTCCAAGTTTAAAAGTTTTGAGTGATTTCCCACTGGCATTTAGAATACCATCTGAACTCTTTACTCTGGTCTAAAGATACTTATGATCTGGTACCTGCCTGCTTATTTCTTTACCTCCATTGGGTGCCACTCTGTCCTGCTCATTGTGCTACAATCACACCATCCTCCTTCATATCCCAGAGCACACCAAAGCCTTTATCTCAGAGCCTCGTATGGCTGTTTTGGCTGTTGGAATGCCTCTCCTTTTGGATGTTCACATGGCTGCATTCTTCTCATCATGCAGGTCTCAGTTCCAACGGTGCCTCTTCAGACTCCTTCCCTGCTGACCTATGCAAAACAGTCCTCCTCCATTATTATCTACCACATCTCCCTTATTTTTTCCAAGCTTTTCTAATGATCTGTCTTGTTTATTTACTCCCTTGTTAAGACTTGAATGTTGGCTCCATGGATGTGACTTTTTATCCTGTCCGCTGTAAGCTACAATATCCTCATTGCTTGTTGCTTCAATGACTGTTTACATTGAAAGCTAGAATACACCTACAGCATCTTGACAATTAGCAAACGTGAATAATTACATTGGGAATCTCAACCCTGAATGAATTATGTCCAAAGAAACTGTAGTTTTCTACAATGTGTAAATTGGACAAAAAGAAATTTCTTGTAGCTTCATCCCTCATTTGCCTCTTTCCTTTTTTTAAAAAAAACCTTAGACTGAACATGAGTACACAGCTGAGTGACAGAATTAGAATCAGAAACTCTTTGAGCTGACAAAGATGAAAAATACTTTGTAGTGAATTTTACTGATTAAGCAACAGAGGATTAAAAATGAGGAACATTTTCCCCCTCCAAGGTTATAGAATGAAAAGACCAGGAATTATTTTGTCTTTATTATACATTCTTTTTTATTATTTCAATAACACATGTTCATTGGAAAATACAGAGAATATAAAAATTAAATCACCTGAAATTCTACATTTTACAAAAAACTGTTAATATTTTGTAGTATATTTTTTAGGAGTTGCTTCTATAAATATTCAGTAATATAAATAAACCAATATAAATTTCAAGAATTGGTCCTAGACATAATCACCAATATAATAAATCAGTATAAACCCACATATTTGTGTGAGTCTATATCAATCATCTACCTACCTACCTACCTACCTACCTACCTACCTATCATCTAACAATGTATCTACATAAGAATCTATTCCTTGTAAATAACTCTCTTGTTCCCTCATTTAATAATATTGTAATATTCTTATTTTCTATGATTATACATCTAAATCCAGGGATGATATTCTAAATATTTAATGATTACAAATTCCCAGCTGCCAAGCAACGATAAAGGATGGGCGGGTGTGCCAGGCACCAGTCCTTCATTTTGGACCAGGAAGGGGGCTGTGATCACACCAGGGGAGAGACTGGGAGAATATTCAAGAATTGCGTAAACGGTGGGGACCTGAGACAGTACTATGGAACTACAGCTAAATGCTGCAGAAACATTTCTGCATTTGAATAAGTAGTTTATATACTTGAATAGGCAAGAAATTCCAACTCAACTGGCATCATTTTTAGTTAGTGTATTTTCTTCCATGGTGTGGTAGCTAGAATTAAGGCCTGCAAAATGTCTCCCCTTAATCCCAGAAAGCTTGGAATATGAGTACATATCACTGCCATGAGCCTAACTTAATCACATAAGCCCTTAAAAGAAGGGAATTATTTTTCTGGCTGGTGTTTTCCAGAAAGGAACATTAGAGAGCTTTGGAGACAGAGAAGGACTCCGTACCTATTATTGGTTCCAGGATGGAGGGGGTTATGTGAAGGAATGATGGGGGTGGCGGGGGGTAGGGAGGAGGGGGCTCAAGTTGCCAGCAAGGGAACAGAGGCCTCAGTCCTGTAGCTGCAAGGAAATGAATTCTGCAAACAGTTTAAATGAGCTCAGATGTAGTTTCTACCTCAGATCTGTCAGGCAGACGTTGGTCTTGTGATACCCTAAACCAGCGATTTTCAACTGCTGTGCCACAAGAATTTTTAAAACATGCAAATACCTGACTATTTAGTGAGGAGCACTGAACTCTTTTCTCTTAGATTATTAAATAAAAATATGACAACAGAAAACAGAACAATAGCTGTTTCATGTGAATGAATGAAAATTATACCATTTTTTTTCAGATCACCAAAAAACATATTTTTTGGTGTGCCACAGAATTTTAGTTATTAGCTTACTAGAGGCCCGATGCACAAAAATTCGTGCAAGAGTAGGCCTTCCTTTCCCCAGCTGCCGACATCGGCTTCTCTCTAGCACCTGGGACTTGAAATTTAAGGAAAAACCTTTTGATTAACTCTATCAGAAGGGATAGCAGTGTGTCTGTTTAGCATTTAATGGTGAAATCTGTTTTTTGTTGACCTTTTTAACAGGTTTATGTTTGATATATATAATTTCCTGAAGTGTTTACAAAGATATGGGCATTTTAATTAAAAACTAGTGGCCTGGTACACAAATTCATGCACACTGAAAGGAAATTAATTAGAAGGAATATTTAAATATGGCTATTCGCCCTTTGTCTATAATAGGTGTCAACCAAATTCATGATCGACAATGACAGATCAAAACACACGTGCTATTGGTGCCAGTGAGAGCTTTATATGTATTGCACATGTGCAAGTCAACTTAGCCTTTTATATACACAGAATACACTTGCTTAATTACTCCTGCTTTCTGATTTAGCTAAACTTTTTCCAGTCTAGTGAAGCACCCCAACTTCTCTTTCAGGTAATTGTCAGCAACACAGCAGTAAATATCTACATGAAGCAGATTATCATTGTAGATCATGCAGGCAGAACAAAGGATAAAATATATATATTTTTTAATTTTTAAAATGCATCTTCCTTTTCTTTTTAAAAAAAATATATTTTATTGATTTTTTACAGAGAGGAAGGGAGAAGGATAGAGAGCTAGAAACATCGATGAGAGAGAAATATCGATCAGCTGCTTCCTGCACACCCCCCCCACCCCCCCACCGGTACATGCCCTTGACTGGAATTGAACTTGGGACCCTAGAGTTCACAGGCCGACACTCTATCCACTGAGCCAAACTGGTTAGGGCAAAGGATAAAACATTTAACTGTGGCAGTGTTTGACTGTATACTGCACAGTGAGAAAACCTGAAGTCATTTTCAAGGTCCACCATTTCTTACTTTTTTCAGTCAGGTCAAGTTTCTAAGCTTTTTAAATCTCCATTTTCTGGCTAATGAAAAGAAAATAGGATTATACTGAGTCTCCTATCTACCTACTCCAGGACTTCTATGAAGATCAATGAGATGAAGTACGGGAAAATGCTTCACAGACATTTGATTAAAGTGTAAAATGTTTTCACCCGCTATAAAGCAAGTCGTGTTCCTGGGCTAAGGAAACTTCAAGGAGACTAGTTGCTAGGGAGAGGAAGCTGGACGTTGCTATGTGATGTCGTTACCTGGTGCCCACAGCCAACGTTTCCGGGCTGGGCTGGGCTGTGGGCCACATTTTGTGCCATGGGGTCATGGCAGCATTGGCTGTGACTTGGTGGGCTGTCACTTTGAGGTGGTGGCGGGGCCTGTGTCCCAGCTGGGGGAAGCTGAGTGTTGCTTTGTGGGTGTCAGGTCCACGGTACCATTTTTCTATAAATGGCCAGTGCACATCACCACAACTCCTGTGTTGAATGTCTGTCTGCTGGTGGTCAGTGTGCATCATAGCTATCAGTCAGATGGACACTTAGCATACACACACACACACACACACACACACACCCCCTATGGAATAAGGAGCTAATATGCTAATTAGACTGAACAGTAGAACAACCATCTGGACAACCTTCTGGACGACCTTCTAGACAAAGCCAGGGCTGTGAGGGCCAGTTGAGGTAGCCAAGGCTGCAAGGGCCAAGCCCCTTGCACAAATTTAGTGCATCGGGCCTCTCATATATATATATATATATATATATATATATATATATATATATATTTTTTTTTTTTTTTTTTCTCACAAAACTTTCCAAACATTTTTAAAGGATCTTTAAAATTAATTTTGCTTACACTACAGTAAAATTATTATAGAAAGGCTTCAGAGAAAAAAAATTAGTTATTTGAACTTAGAGCTTCAAGGCTAAACTTATTCATATAAAAGGAAAAAAGTTTTCTGATGGTTAGTTTTACTTTTTAAATAGAGTGAGATGAGATGGGGTGTTTGTAATGAAAATGGTTAAGGACACACATTACACCACGGTAAGATTCAGAGTTTCTAGGCTGGTAAATGCACCCAGCTGGTTCTAGGAGAGTGCCAGGTCTGAGAAGGGCATGAAGTGCTGTGCCCCTCTCCCACACCAAATTGGTGGTTCAGTTATATTATTTATTATATCCTTTATAATAAACTGGCAGATGTTTCCCTATGTTCTGTGAGCTGTGATAGCAATTTATTGAATCTGAGGAGTGGGTCATGGAATTCCTGATTTGTGGCCAACATAATCAGAAATACAAGGAACAACTTAGGACTTGTGATGGGTTTCTTAAGTAGGGGCAGTCTAGTAGAATTTGGCAGTCTAGTGGGGGCAGTCAGCGTCAGAATTGAGTTAAATTGTAAGATGCCCACTGTCTGCCAAAAGTTGGAGAATTGCTTCTTGTGGAAAAACTCCACATTTGGCGTCAGAAGTGTTGTGAGTAGAAGAAATAAAGTTTTCCTTTGCACAGGTCAAGCAAAGTGGTTTTTAAAAAAATAAATATTGTTCAGATTATTACAGATGTTCCTTTTTTTTAACCTCCATGGCTCCCCTCCACCTGGTTCCCACCCTCCCATGCCCTTACCTATGCCACTGTCTTCATCCGTAGGTGTAATATTTTTGTCCAGTCTCCATCCACACCACTCATACCCCCTTTCCCCTGAGAATTGTCAGTCCACTCCATTTCTATGCCCCTACTTCTATTATATTCACCAGTTTATTCTGTTCATCAGATTTTTTTATTGACTTAA
>PVJC01055287.1:0-10240 GCA_004026665.1 Murina feae
TGGGCTTTCCATACCATTATCATGATATGATAGATAGAACACGAGCTTGGGAATTAAACTTCCAAGTTCTGTTTCATAATCTATCAGATACTAAGTAAGCTGGTTGATTACCTATAAAATAGGAATAGAATACTTTTGTTGCAAAATTTGGATTATATGAAATAATAATACTGCCTAATACCATGCTTGATACATAGGCATTCAAAATTTTTACTTTCTAGTTCTTTTAAAAAGTGTGGCCATTTTTATAGTTTAGGTGAAAGTTTTGGATAGCAACTAATGAAATTTTAGAATCATAAAGTGTTAAGTTGGAAGGTAGAGATCTAATAGCCCACAAAACTCTGAACCTTTAGATCATATAGGTCTGCAACTTGAGATACTAGAGAATGAGGCCTAGGAGACATCTTCAGAGTCCCACCACCTCCTCTCGTTGGCATATTCAGTGACCTTCTATGCTCTAGTCTGTCTTCAATGTGGGGCTTCATCCAGACCAGAAACTGTTTCAAACACCAACATCCTCTTTCTTATTTATCAAAACTCATCTATCCTGGGTTTCCCACCCTTAATGCCTTACTCTATCCCCAATTAATTTGAGTGAAAGTTCCAACAGTGAATAAAATGCTCCTTATTACACTGGCAACTCTTTAACTACTGCCCTCAGTACTCATTACCCCACCATCACCACCACCAAATGACTAGTTGCATAAAATGGTTCAATCTCTCATTTCTGAATTGTTGCTTGACAAGCAACTACCTGTGGGCATTCCTTAGTTTATACTTTTGGAAAGGAAAATGTCAGAGCATGGCTCATAATGTATGTACAACTGTTCAAACAGTTTTAAAGTGTTGTTTATAAACATATTCAGTGCATATGGATGTAAGTTGTTGCCATCCTTCCTATTTATTTTCTGTCCCTCTAAGTCATGAGAAAGAGCCACTGGCAAAGAGAAACGGGGGCAATTCTGCGCAGCCTTCCCTCTTATCCTGTTCTCTATTGGTGCTTCCTACTCCAAGAATTAAAATATATTCTATATCAAGTCTCCCTAGAAAGTCGAGTGAGCCCACACACCTGATGTATTCACCCTGGCTTGTGAAGGAATGGAAAGCAGTAACATTGAAGGCCACCTTCGAACATGGAGTATAGTATGAGTGCCTGAGCCATAGGCAGCTCCCAAGGTCAAAGAACCAGGAGAAGGCACTTCCCTGTCCCAATGATAATGGCTAAGGTTAAGGAAAGTGGACATTCGTGATTGATTATCTGGTAGAAAGCTCAGGACCTATAAATGGTATAAAAATTTAATGTTATATGTAGACACACAGGAAGAGATGGTAAATTTTTATAAATAGACTAGTGGCCTGGTACACAAAACTCGTGCACTGGGGGGGGGGGGGGGGCTGTCCCCCAGCCCAGCCTATACCTTCTCTAATCTGGGACCCCTCAGGGGATGTCTGACTGCTGATTTATCGGGCCTAAACTGGCAGCCGGACACCCTTCTCACAATCCGGGACTCCTGGCTCCCAACCACTCACCTGCCTGCTTGCCTGATTGCCTATAACCATTTCTGTCTAACAGCCTGATCACCCCCTAATCACTCCCCTGCCAGCCTGATTGATGGCTAACTACTCCTCTGCCAGCCCTATTGCCCCCAACTGCCCTCCCCTGCCAGCCTGGTCACCCCTAACTGCCCTCCCCTGTATGTCTAGTTGCCCCTAACTGCCCTCCCTTGCAGGTCTGGTTCCACTTAACTGCCCTCCCTTCCCTGCAGGCCCAGTTGCCCCTAACTGCCCTCCCCTGCAGGCCTGGTCACCTCCATCTATCCTCCTCTGCTGGCCTGGTTGTCCCTAACTTCCCTCTCCTGCTGGCCTGATCACCCACAACTGCCCTACCCTGCTGACCACCTTGTGGTGGCCATCTTTGACCACATGGGTGCAGCCATCTTGTGCGAAGGTGTGATGGTCAATTTGTATATTACCTCTTTCTTATATAGGATATTTTCCCTATTTATAAAGTGTGGCCATAAAGACTTGTATCATGAGAACTTAGAAAAGGTAGTAACACAAGTTTTCCAAGTAAAATGTCCAGCATGTCCAAAAAGCCTCATTTTCTGAAACTCAAAAAAGAATATACTGACATTGATGTATTTTTTTAATGGCTTTTTATGCCTGGCTTCTATCTCCCCTGGCCCTGTCTTCCAGGCTCTCAGGAATTCTAAAGTCCAATGGTGGCTCGGCATGATTGGCTGTTTGGTTGATTCTTCTTGTCCTTGAATACATCAAGTTGTTCCTTTGATCAAACCCCTGCCTTATAAAAATAGATAAGAAAGTGCTCCAGAAGCTGGGATTTTGTCTGCTACTCTAAGTCTAAGAAGAGGGCCTCTGCCTTGCCCATCTGAATCTCTGCTCTGTCCTCTGGCACCTGCAACCTGCTCCCCCCTTCCTCACCTCAATGTGCAGAGCCCCACTCTGAACACAGTACACTTAGGAGGCTCTATTCGCCATGTCCTATATGAAAATTAATAAACAGAAGTTTCATTTTAAATGGAGACAGGAGGGTAGAAGAGAGAACTTTCACACAGGTGTTACTCAGTGCACACTCCTGACCCCAAAATGAAGAGAAGAGCTTTTACAGCTCCAACAGGAAGTGATACTACTTACTGCATCAGCAAGAGGAAAAAGGATTCCTCCTTGCCCAGTTCCCTAGCTCAGCCAATGAAAAGTCACATGTTTCAAACTTTACTTCCTCCAATGGACTCTTCATTTACAACAGCCCCGCCCACGGCCTAAAAGAGCATTCCCCTTCTTCCTCCTCTTTGTTCCTCTGGACTTGCAGGTGGTTCGCCGTTAGGTCACAATCTCTAGTTGCAATTCTTTATTGTTCCCAAATAAGCCTATTTGCTGAAGAAATAGCTGGCTATTTGCTAAAGGCCAACACCTTTAACAAGAGTAAGAATATGTCATGCCAAAAAAGCATTTTCCAACATAATATTCATATTTTATCCTTTTAAAAAGTACTTGTTTAGATATGCCTAGAGAAGAATCTGGAAGGGGACCCAATACAAGGTTGACAGTGAGTCTCTTGCATTGTGTTATTATGAGAAATCTTTTTATTCCTCTTTAACTTTATGTATTTATAATCTTTCACTATAACATGTTATTAGCTTTATCTTCTAATTACAAAAATCTATCTTCCTGCAAATTCATATAGGTATTACTTTTCAGTTCTTAATTACTTTATTTAAAAAAAAATCAGCTTTATTTGGGGTATAATTAACCTATAAAATATTTAAAGTGTATATCATGGTGATTTGATATATATATATATATATATATATATATATATATATATATATATATTATGAAAGGATTCCCTCCATTTATTTAATTAACATATCCATCACTTCACATATTTATCTTTTCTTTTTTTCTGGTGGGAACATTTACATTCTATTCTCTTAGCAAATTTTAATTATATAACGCAGTGTTATCAACTATAGTCACCATGTTTTACGTTAGATCCTCAAACCTTATTTATTTTATAGAGGAAAGTTTGTACCCTTTCACCAACTTCTCCCTATTCCCCCCACCCCCCCAAAGTTTGGCAGCCACTCTGTTTCTATGAGTTGGACTTTTTGTTTTGATTCCACCTATAAGTAATACCATGCAGTATCTGTCTTTCTCTGCCTGGTTTATTTCACTTAGTTAATTATGTTGTCTCTTGATGATTATGGGACTATAGGGTGGGGTAAAGAATCTCTTCATAATCCACTTTCTCTTATGACCAATTTTGAAAGGAGTCTAGTGATGCTGTGCCCTATACTCCTTTACAATCTTTCCCTAGAGTGGTTAGGGTACTGCGACATTGTGGCCAGTAGCCAAACACTCGACACTTACACACTACTTCATATTGAGGCTGATTATCAGCAAGCTTTTTGCTTTTCTTTTTCTGTTAGAAACCAGTGATAGAAACTTTTAAAGAAATGAGATTCCATCTAACACACGGTTGACAGAAAGCTACCTGAAAATAACAAATGTCAAAGCTTTGAAGATTATGAGATACGTTAGTTCAAATAGCTTTTTTTCTTATCGGGAGAATTGAATAATTTACTGTTTAACAAGCTAAGAAGAATTTTTTTATTTACTAGATTTAATGAGGAAAAATAGTATATAAAATAAGAGTTCAAAGCATAGCAAAAATGGGATTTTTATCTGTTTTTGAATATTAAGATGGAGATTATAATTGTCTGAATGAAAGTGCCTAATAAAGATTTTGAAGTATTTTACTGAAAAGTACACCTGATAGGTCCAGAGTCCTAAAAGAAAATATAATGATTAAATGCTTATTTACTAGAAAAATATTCAGTGTTTAAATATTTTGTAAATTTCTGTCACTTTGAATCCAACAGAAAAACCCATTCCTCCATCCCCTATTTTCAGACCTACATTGATGATAATTAAAAGAAGGCAGGCATACATAGGGAATTTACTGGAAACAATAGCAACCTGATACCAGTATATGTTCATTTTGATCTCCTACACTATTTTCAAGAATACAGTAATACTAAAAATATTCTGGTTATATTCATAATCTTCAATTATCAAAGAAAAATTCACTTATGTTTAGTGGGTTTCCAAGGGAGAAAGGTGTTCTTGGTAACATTTCTCCAACAAAAACTTATTCAACAAAAAAAGATTCCTAAGTCACAATCAAGCTGAAAATATAATAGTTCACAGTTTCCCATGCAGTCCAAGTAACTGAGTTTTTTATTCCTTTGACTTTCATCTTTATTATTATATAACATTGCTATTTTGCTCTTATAGTCATCAATTGTAAATACTAAAACTTCTTCCCAAAGAGTCAATGTGCAATGATTATGTGCTCATGTTTTACTGGCTATAAGAAATTATTTCAGTGTTACCTAAAACTGCTAATTGGTCCATAATCCTATATTATAAAAGCATAATATGCAAATCAACTGGACAGCAGAACAACTGGTCACTATGATGAGCATTGACCACCAGGGGGCAGACGCTCAATGCAGGAGCTGCCCTCTGATGGTCAGTGCACTCCCACAGGGGGAGTGCTGCTCAGCTAGAAGCCGGGCTCACATCTGGCGACTGCAGCCACAATGGCGGGAGCCTCTGTGGCAGCACTAAGGATGTCTAACTGACAGCTTAGGCCTGCTCCCCCTGAGGGCTCCTGGACTGTGAGAGGGCACATGCCAGTTTGAGGGGACCACCCCTGAACCCCAAGTGCACAAAATAATCTAACAAACAAAAGAGCGTTGAGGAGGATCTTAGAAAACTGAGGCTAATCTGAAGTTTTCAATCCATAATAACAATAACAACAATTATATTAATAACTAGTAACCTAACTACCAGCCAGGCACTGTGACATGGCTCATGCGTGGATCATACAATGAGCAAATATGTTTGCTACCTCTAGATGAGAATCTGAGCCATAAAGGAGTAAAGTTATTTGCCCAAAGCCACACGATAAGTGTTTTCCACATTGTCTCCACGTCCGACCTCCTGTCTTTATTAGCTGTATTGTCTCAGTGATTTCAAATCACCAGGACCCAGCAATTCAGCTGGAGTCAAAAACTCTTCTCAGATACAAATCAGCATGGGTGGAATGGAGCAGAGCTAGGAAGATTAAACGAGGACTCCGGACAGTTAGAGAAAGACAGCAAGAGGTCAGGACAGCCGATAGTTTTTAAATTGGAGGGGTGGGGAGGAAATTGCCTGCCAGCAAGGACCTGGAGCAAGGGCAAGAAGACGGAGTGAAAGCGCTTTCATTATTGCAGGCATGGGAGCACCCAGGAGGAGTGCCCTGCCCCCAGACACTCCGAGTGTTGACACCTGAGGACTAGACACTACAGCTTATCCCCAAGCCCCTAGCCACCGCTGAAAAGCCTTCCTCATCTCCTTCTTGCCTTGGGCCTCCTTTGCCCCCAAGGTGTTGAACAGCATTGGGCTGCCCTGCTAATAGTTACCACCATACTACTGATCCTCCTGCTGCTGGTGGTGTGGAACTGGAATCTTTTTTTTTTTAATCTAAAAGTGAAGCCAATCAGAGAAAGACAAATATCACATGATCTCACTTATATGTGGAATCTAATGAACAAAATAATCTGACAAAATAGATCCAGAGACACAGAAGCATGCAACAGACTGAGGATTCTTAGAGGGGAAAGAGAGGAGGGGGAGAGAAGAGATTATCCAAGAACTTATACGCATATATGCATAATCCATGGACACAGACAATGGTCAGGTGAAGGGTGGGAAGGGACCAGAGTGGGAGGAGGAGATCAATAGGGAATAAAAGGGGGACATCTGTAATATTTTCAAAAATAAACAAAAATTCAGGTTTCTATGAGAACTGGTTGGGATGCAGGATCCCAGCAGGGAATCTGAGTCTTTAAGATCTGGAGCAGCAGAGGAATCTTCATGCACTCCCTGCAGGTCAGATCTGTTCTCAAACGAGAGCACAGGAGCCCTGACTGGGTGGCTCAGTTGATTGAGCATCATCCCATACACCAAAAAGGTTAAAAGATCAATGCCTGTCGGGGCCCATACCTAACTTGTAGGTTTGATCTCTGGTCAAGGTGTGTATGTGTGGCAACTGATCGCTGTTTCTCTCTCACATCAATGTTTCTTCCCATCTCTCCCTCCCTCTCTTTAAAAATAAAAATAAATCAATAAACATATCCTCAGGTGGGGATTTTTTTAAAAAAAAAGAAGAAGGGAACAGGAGTTGAAAGCATCACCCCCAACACCATCTTTTATTTGCAAGGGAAATAGGAAAGGTGGTTGGGAGCCTCCGCATTTAGTGGGCCAGTTGCTAAATTAACTGCAAGATAGATTCAAGAACATTTGGATTTAGACTTGAAGTCCCCAATTTATTAGAAAGAGATTCATACAGAAAACATATACAAATGAATGGGTTAAAGACAGGCAGGAGTATGGACAAAAGTTACTGAGTGTCCACGTCTTTGATAACAAAACTATAGGGTTGCCTCAGCCAAGGTATTTCTATAATCTTCCTATTAATTCTAATTAGTTCCTGGGTTTTGTTTAGCCTGTTACCTGATAGCAGTAGAGGTGAACAGGTCAGATCTGGGTTCCAGTCCTGCCTCTGCTCCTTCCTTAGCCTCAGTGTCATCATCTACTCATATAAAAAGGGATGATAATAACAGTATCTATATTATAGAGGTATTTTATAGATTAAATGAGTTACTTGTCAAGTTATTAGAGTAGAACCTAGCATTTGAGAAGTACCTCAGTAGTTTAGGGTTTTGTGTTTTGTTTTTTCCCCCCAAAAAAGTCCCAATTTTCCTAGGTCAAAAGCCTGATCTATACCTGACTCCTCTCTTTCTTCAGCCCATTGCCTCCCTCAATAAGCACTGCCAATTCTGCCTCCTATGCAGAACTTGATTCCATCTACTTTCAACTTGCACTCTTGACTTGCAGTATCAGCCTTCTCACCTGGTCTGTAACCTCATCCTAGCCCCCTGTCGATATGAATCTCAATGACCAATTCTCACATGCAGTGAAGATTACACTATTTTCCACAGCCCAATCTAATTACTATTTTGAAACCATATTGAACCTGCCACGATGGTGAGAAATTTAAACACATTCATTTGGGAGGTTTGAGGTCTTCCACAGTGTCTGGTCTTCCCGTGGGTCAGGGACAAATGGGAATCCGGTCCTTGGTCCACCCACCCTGGTGGCCAGGAGGCATCCACTCCTCCAGTGTGCACTGTCCTGCGGGCTGTGGGGCTTGTCTCACTTGGGTACAGAAACCATTTTCCTTCAGGAGCATTGGAAAGGAACCTGTTTTCCATGAGGCAGAGCTCTCTCCTCACAATTTTCTCTTCTCTGTCTTCTATCCTTCTCTTCTCCCTTACCTATCTCGTCCTTATCCAGAGGACTGCCCTTCTGGCTTTGCATTTCTATCCAAACATTTTTCCTACACCCCCACACTCTCTTCCTGCTACTTTTCTCACACACTCTCTAAATTGCCCTAAGGGAATTTTGGATCAGAAAAGCCAGAGTGAACATTTCTATTTTTCACCTGGCCATATTCCTTCCCCAAGGCAATGAGCCAAGAGTCTGTTGTCTGCTTAAATGGAGAAAGGGAAAAAGATTTACAGGGAGAGAAAAATAGGTTAACATCTGAAATAGTGTTGAGCTGCACATTCAATGCACAGAAGCCACGCATCCTGGCTGCAAGACCTGGAGCACCCATGGAGTCCCGTCATTCCTGTTTGCAGATTTCCAGTGGCTTCTAATTGTGCTGAGTGTCACATCTACACTTCAGACCTGGTGTACAAGTCCAGACAAGTTAGCACAAGCCTCACCCTTCTCCACTCTCCTTTCCATCACTCCCTTCCTCTTCCCCAATATTGGGCCACGTTAAACTTTTATCCCTTGGGAGAAGAGCTATGCTGGCCCCTGAGGTTTAAGCTAGTGTGTGATAGTATTTGCACTTAAGATGCCTCCACCCCCCACAAAACAAAACAAAAAACAAAACAAAACAAAAACTCAGGAAGAAGAAGCAAGTGTTCTCTAGGTCTTTGTTGACCAATCCAGGGTACATGTAGCTATTGAGCACTTGAAGTGTAGCTTAGTCTGAATTGAAATATGCCATAATTTCAGACTTCTACAATTTAGGATCAAAAGACATAAAAAAATCTCATTAATATGTGTTATAATGAGCACATATTGAAATAATATTTTGAATATATTAGGTTAAATAAGAGATGATTTAAATATTTTCCACCTGTTTCGTTTGACTATTTTTAAAGTGTATACTGGAAAATTTCAAATTGCATAGGTGGCTTGCTTGCATTATGTTCCTATTGAATCTGCTCTCGACTGATGGAGAACAACCTAAAACATGAAAGCTTAGAACGAAAGGATTAGGATTCTGCACTCATCCTACCCTTGAAGACCAGGGCTGGTGGTGCTTTCATGTAAGCCTCCACAGGGTCAGCCTTAAGTTGGAGTAGCTTTATAGGCAGATTATATATTTTTTTCCAAAAGAAAGCATTCCTTTCCATTTCTGAACACATTCTGCCCACAGGCCCATAGCATTCTGAAATTGTGATTAAGAATTCTACATATCCCTGCAATTATTCTTAAATAATACAATTTTCTCTAGCAATTATTTAGACCTTACATCTTCCCCCTCAGCAGATGTTCTAAAGCAATTAGTGAGAACCCTACTTTGACTGCCATGAATCCTGCCTTCCTGGTCCCCCAGAGTACAACTTGTCTTCTGTGGGTCACCATAATTTCACACTCAGGCAGTCAGCTGAGAGAGGAACAGGGCCACCGTAACCTGTAGTTAATGAGAAATCCTCTGTGGGCAAAGTTTGTACAGAATCGAATCAGTGCACTAACTCTCAAACCCCTGCAGGTTGACTAAGAAGCAACACAAGCAATAATCTGCATAAAGGGATAGAGGGCCTCAGTATTAGAGCAGGAATGCATCTTGGAGAACAATCAAAGCAGCTCTCTTGTTTTACAAGTAATGGAAGGAAGATTGAGTGAGCGTTGTTAATGGAATTATCAGTCAGAAGTTGAAACCCATGACTCCTAACTCAGTTCAGTCAACAAGTATTTGTCGAGCTACTCAAATGTGCTAGGGTACTCTTCAGTTACATGCTTTTCTGCCATAACAGAAAACACACACACACACACAATGAAAATCTGATTTAAAGAGTAAAGGACATTGATTGCCATTCACTGAAGAAGTCTGGCTGGCTTCAGGCTACACTTGGCCAGTACTCAAACGAGCTCACTAGGCTGCCTTGGTCTCAGTTCCCTGTGCCATTTCTGGGTTGGCTCCTCCTCCATTATTGTCACAATATAACAATTTAGCAGCTCCTGGGTTATGTGCTTTCAGGTGCAAATCTAGCACAAAAGAGGGTCTGCTTAGCTCTGAAGATAAAAACAATAACTCACACAAAGACACTTGGAATGGATTCTTGCAGCTGATTACTAAATTGCGTCATGTGGGCCTACAGATGACATGTGCTGATCGCATGGAGCCAATCAGGGGCCACGTCCAGAGTCAAGAATGGTGTCGAATTTATCCAAAATACACGCCAAGAATTTTAAGATACCGTGAGGATGGGGAAATGGGGAGAATAAATTCTGGGAAGCAATACAAGAGTTAAGCAATCTTTTCTTCAAGTCCTCACGGCTGAGCTTTTTGATAACCTAATAGCTT